>VNJM01000946.1:0-11557 GCA_008042475.1 Drosophila kanapiae | reverse complement strand
ATCAACGGCCGTGTTACTTTCAATAGGACCCTAAAATAAAAGACAAGTTTGAATCAAACTTTTGTAATTTGAAGTACTTTTCTATATGCTTGTAAGTTATATCTTATTTCTGTCCATTAGATTAAAAATGTTATAAAACATAATATAAATTATAATATTTTAAATGAAATTGGAATGGAAAAGTTTGATACTTAACTTAACATGTGGGCAACACACAAATAAATGTTGCTAGGAGCTTAATGATCAACAGCCAATACAACAAACACAGAAACCTTATTGTTGAATAACTCTCATGTTTATTATCCGATATGGGCGTGGCGTAAAACAAACTTGGTCTGCATGTAGCAGATATGAATGTTGTTAGTAAATTTAATAGCTCTGTGTTTTAGTTGCTGAGACATAGCTAAGTCCATTCGCCTGGCGATGCTGATAAGAATATATATACTTCATAGGGTCGGAGATGCTGTGTGCTTAGGTACTGTGCGGAGGCCTTGTGCAACCCTTTCTAGAATAGTTTACCTTATCCTTAGAAACCCCCTACTTTCCCCTTATTTGGAAGGAATCAATTGTCCTTCCTCTCCATAAAAAAGGTAGCAAAACTGATGCCAACAATTATAGAAGAATCTATAAGCAGCATCTTTGTAGATCATGTCAACATGGGTTTATTAAGCGAAGATCAACAACTACCAATCTTTTGGAGCTCAATTCTTTTATAAAAAGTGATTTTAACAAATCTTTTAGACAGATGTAATGACTGCTCTTTGGAAAGTATCACTCTGGTCGACGATTTGGGCGTCCTCCTGGATCCTAATCTTGACTTTATAGATCATATTTCGTGCATGGTGAATAAAGCCAGGAGTGTGCATGGATTTCTCAAGCGGTGGTCGAAGGAATTCGTTGACCCTCGTGTTACAAAAACTTTATTCACTTCATTAGTGTGTCCTATCTTAAAGTATGGAACTTGCGTTTGGAATCCACAATATAATGTTCACAGAAAACGCATCGAATCAGTTCAAAAGAACTTTTTACTTTTCGCTCTACGCGGAATAGATATGCAAGTAGACTTTTGCTTCTACGGTTGGCTAAGAATAGTAGTTGGCTAGCCAATTGTAGAACTATGCTACTTATTACCTTTATTTACAATATAATCCGTGGTGACGTAGTGAGTACTGAGTTGATATGTCAGCTTAATTTCCGAGTATAAATACTAGATCCTATTTAGTGTATAGTGTGTAGTATTTAGTGTAGTGTTGTGTCACTTCAGAACATCGTATGAAATGCATGAACCCTTTAGAGTTTTACCCTATATCCTTAAACGTAAATAGCGTTCCTTAACTAAAAACTTTAATCTTAGCCAACTAAGTACGCATGCAGTAGATTATTTTCTCGCAAACTGTACCTATACTTTCTCTTATCTCTTACCTAGCCCTAACTAGCACGTACTTGGCTCCGATTAGAAGAGCGCGTTCTTTTAACTAGCTTTTTTCATGAGTGATTAATTAAAAGTTTTTTAGCTCGAGCTACTAAATAGTGGCTTTGGCGCTTAAGTGTTTTTGAAGAATCTGAATCAGTGAGCTGATTTTTTGATTCAGATCGAGACCCCGAAACTGAAAATTATTCCATATTATAGGACGATCAGATATTTATACAGACCAAGTCGGTTTTGGGGGACAAAACCGACAGATGAGAACTAAATTCTATCTCGCTGATGGTGCAAATGACAGAATTGGAAATTATTCCAAAAGAAAGCAAAAGAAACAAATTAAAAGAGATTCCGTATACCAATGTGTCTAATGTTCAAATTAATGCCGTTTTTTTAGACCTTCGATCATTTTCGATCTTTTCAGAAATTTAGTTTAACCTTACGTCTTCTTCTAAATCGGAAAAAGGAAGCAAATTTCTTTAGATTCCTCTAGCTATAAGATATAGTTGTCCGACTTTACTATAAGGGGTCGGATATGCTTCATTCACTGCGTTGCAATTATCATGACAAAACTATAAAAACCTCTGCAATGGTATAATGATTTTTTGATTATTTTAGGGCTTAAATCAAATTTGTTTGTTAGTTAGGAGATAAAATGCTTTAGATGTAATTGTTATGTGCATACACCTAAGCTATGCTGATAAAACAAGCAGATATTTTTATATTTGTACATATCATCAAATCGTTAGAATAACACTAGTTTATAGCAAAAAAATTAAATAACAAGACCCGCTTTTTCTGGATAATTGTGAGTCGCCAAAGTACCTTTTTAGCTAATAGCCAGATTTTAAAAATATATTTTTTTTACGCAAAAAATCTCGAAAACCGTTGGTTTAACCAACTAACTTAATTATATTTAATAACAAATAGAAGCACCTATCAGACAACAAGTGGTTCAGCTAACGAGTTTCGAGATTTGTAATGTAAAACAATGGTGTCAAATAAACGTTAAAAGACCATTAAGTCAAAATTTATTTTTTTATAATGAAAATCCAGTTATATACGCCAACTTTAAGTTTGCGCAAACCGGAGTACAGATTTTGCATTTTTGAAATGTAATACAAAAATATTTTCAAAGAATAAACCGGAACTCTTCTGATTAATTATTATTATTAAAATTATTTATTGTCGGATTGAAGGGATTAAGACGCGGTAGAATTTGATATATGTAATTTTTATATATGTATCTTTATATATAATTTTATTTAAACAGCTTTTTAGGATAGGGCAATCGAAAACTAATTCTCTCATTCTACATGTATACATAGTATTCACACACAATATATATGTATGCTAAATATCACAAAAACTTAACAGTAAACATCTCCGCTTTATATGAGAAATTAAAACCCCTAGGCACTAAGATTAGTATGATCGGCATTATTATAAAAATGGCACTTTTGACAATATACATACAAGTAAAAAGGAAAAATATAATCAAATGTCGTACAAAAGACGTGTGGCGTATCCAGGATATAATATGTGACTGCCAATGGCAGAAGCTTATAAGCTTTTTGTTTCATTTTGAGTACGACACGATGAATACATAACAAATTATTTTTAGTTTCGTTTTTAGCATTAAAAATACCCAAAAAAAGAAATCAACAGTCAAAAGATCGAATGTAAAATACCTTATACACAAAGCAAAACTTTGCAATAAATTAAAATACAATTGTATTATTCAGTGATCCCAAATTGTCATAGGTGAGCCATGTGACGGCTTAAAAATATTAAATATTTTTTTTAAATAAATCATATTTATTACATATGTATGTACGGATTATTCGGTGAAAGTGTTTCATTAGAATAATGAAAGGGTTTATTTGAATAGATGTCCAATGAAGCTTACTCCGACAATGTTTTCTTCTCTTGCTTTTTTTTAACCTTTTTTTTACAATTGTTCAACATTATATATTTTTTATACAGGAGTTATGTTTAGACTAAACGTACATACATTCTGGGTTCTAGCTTAAAATTCGGTATCGTAACGTATCGTATTGAAAACCAAAAGTTAAAGTCGAGAAAAAACCAAATTTTTCTTCAAGTTTATGCGATAGCCATAAAATTATAATTTTGCCATGATATTTGAAACGTAGTGAAGGTGGCATCAGCTACATCATCATTACTAGCCATGTCTCACAGTCTCACAGTTTTTAAGTTATCTGGCTGAAATTTTCAGCAAAGTCCTACTTGTTTGTCGGAATCGGACAAGCTGCAATTGGAACGATCAGGCCAAATATATCCATATATTCTTCATAAATATATAGCAGTAGATTTTAAACTTCATTCAAATTGGACTATTATATCAAATAGCTGACTTAAGATTTAAGTACTAAATTGGCATATTCTGCGAGCTTTCCTTACTTGTTTGCGTGTTACTTAGAAATACTGTATCTCGGAAAACATACATTATTTTAACCTCAAAAAATACCGAAATATACTTTAGAGCAGACAAGGGCAACAAGTCCAAGGGAGGGAGCAACCGCGCATCGAGACAGCATCGAGACAAAAAAAGGGACAACCTCCACCACCGCGCCGAGTTGCAGTCGTGAAGCAAGTCGAACATACTGTCAAACACTGCCAAAAATTAAAAAAAGTATCGTGTTTCAAATTCGGAAGTTTCAATTTCTGCGGTCACTTTTCTTTATTTTTCGTGACCTCCTAAAAGAAACGAGTTAAAAACAAATCACAATTTTTTTTTTCACTCAGTGCTGACGTTCCGGCTAACTGCGCAATTTATTTTTCTTATCGTGGTCCAAGGCACTTTTTTTGTTATTGCAAACTCGAGATCGCGACCTTTTTTGTCTCCTCTTTGAAGCCTATTTCCAATAGATTTTGTTGTTGCATTTCTTCATGGATGATAAAAAATCGAATATCAACGTTGAACAAAAGAAATTATTTAAGTTTTCTCCGAATCTTCTTTCAAAGGAAAAATCTACAAATGTACTCAAGCTCTATCTCGTGTAGTCCGTGGAATCTGTTGTTTGCCTAGAACGGATATATGGTCATGGATAAAATGACTCTTCTTGTGTAGCTGATTTAGAATATACATATATAGTTTATTGGGTCTGAGATGCATGTTACATAGATTCTCAGTTGGCACAAATTTATGATTCCATTGGACCCAATCGGTACATTGCAAAAAAATCAAATGTTTTAAGATTAACAGAAATAAAATAAGGAAAATAGAGTGATTCGACAGTGGCATACCCATTACCAAAAGCTTTGGGTATTAAATTAAAAACCGAAGTGTTTTTCTGCATTGCAATGACAGAAGATGGCTTTGTCTCTGAAGCCCCTTTCGACATAAAAATAAAGAATATTAAGTATATTTCAAGAGTGCAACAAATAAATACATATTTATTCCAGTCTGGACTACAATGGATGTTTAAACGTGACTAACTACTAGAGTGCGTGCATAAGTAACAACCGACGTTTTTGCAGCTCAAGTTTGTGAATTGGTTTTTATTTTATAATTCATGAAGAATAATTCTGATATTTACAAAAATTGAGTTTTCTGAAGGAGTTTAGACCCCATTCCCCCCGGGGATACGGCCTCCATGCCCTGTATTTGGGCCCTGTATTTGGGATTCGATGTGACCCGAACTTTTTTTTATTATTTAAATCCAGTGCACTTTTCTAGTACCTGCAGATATAGAAAATAAGCTAACGTTAAAAGGCACAAGCTATTAAATTTTCAATTAAAGACAAATCAATAGCTTTGTTATACAATTCTAATAATTTTCGAGACCTGCTTGGACAAATTTCATAGTTTAACAATTTGTCGTTCATCGTATAATAATCGTATTACCAAAGTGGGTAGCTTTAACTCCTTAATCCTGGGATCGAGATGAATCTCCCAAAACTCCAAAATAATACAAAAAAATATATGTAAGGAGGCTCAGCTAATTAAGAGCAAAAATTAAATAAAATTGCACACTACTGCTAAGCTAGAAAATATTCAATAATAGATATCTAAACGCAATATTTTTAAGGAATCACTGAATTTAATAAAATCATATTCTTAAGCCTATAATAATTTAAAAAGCACAGGGACAGCCTTTATTATAACATTTATTATACAAATCAAAATAAGTTTTATTTATTGATTTTATTAAAAAACAAGAAAGGAAGCTATCTTCGACAGGCCGATATTTATATTCCTTCGCACATAATAACACAAATAATGGTAATCTAGCAACGCGATTATCTATCCTTTCGTCAACTATAAATAAAAACAAAAAATCTTATTTTCAGGCCCAATCGTATTGTGGTCCGATTTTGATGAAATTGGATAATATATATCTATAATTAATTTAAAGGTTCATATATTTAGTTTTATTCTCATGCATTTGGAAATAACGAAAATAATTTGGCACCATCGTGCGATGCTTCCTTCACTGCGTTGCAAACTTCTTGTTCTAATGAGCGACTACGAGCGACACGAGCGGTACCCGAAATTTACAAGATTTACAAAGTCTAAAATCTTATCATTAAAAGAGTAAGTTGCTGAGCTTATATAAAGCTTAAGCGCAAACACAGGCTATGCTAGTATGTGAGTGTACACCTCGGCCGACCCTAATTGAGCCAATTAGTTAAATTCAACTTTTTTTACTCATACTTGCTGCGTCACTGGATGCCTAAATTTCAATGTAATAGAAGAGAGCCAGTATTATGTTGGTTTTGGCTAGTTATATTTTGCGGAATAAGCTTTTCAGTCAAGGAAAGCTGTTGAGTTAAATGCTACTTTTAGCTAACGTATACTTCATGCGTCACTAGATGCAAAAATAAATTAATAAATAATATAATAAATAATAATAAATGAAATAATAATTTAAATTATTTGTTTCTGCCCAACAACAAATGAGAACACTAAGTAATGACAAAAACTAGTGCAAACTACGCCGATGGGAATCTGAAACTGACAACCGACCAAAAATTATGTGCAATCAATTTATTTTCTTATCTATACATAAATAACGAACATAGTCCTCCTGTTAAAACCCACGGACTTTGACCTTATTTCATCGGAAGAGCATGACCATGGAGTGAGTATCGCTTCCACTTCGGTTAGACAGTGTGCACATCTTCGTAAGTGAGATTCGACTCGGCTATATTTTTTATAAGAAGTGTTTTGGACGACTTGTTTCAAAATTAGGGTCCATATAGCCACATGCTCGTTGCGATTTCGTGACTTTTGGCAGCCTTTGGAGATATTATCATCAGGATTTTGAGCAGAAGGCACATGACGACATGTCACATCACTTTCTTGTTGCTCGCATGCATGCTCATTTACTGGAATGCTATTTTGTAATCTGTCCAGAAGGTCATTTTGCTGATATAAGGACTAAGTTTGTGGAGAAATTTCCGAAACGTTTTATTTAGACTGCTTCACACAACTCGAGCTACGGTATTAATGTGACTTTGATTTGCGCTACTTTAAACTTTGCAATTAACAAGTTGGTAAATTTGCGAATATACAAGTATATTCAGCAATGGGGGTTAGCGCTGTTTGTTAAAAAAAAAAGTTTGTTAAAACAGAACAACTTGTAATGTTGCAGTTGCTAGTATATCATTTCGAATTAAAGTCCACAGTTGGCTTTGTGCTTCTGGAAGGGACTCATTCCAATTCAAATTCAAAATGTGTAAATCCTGCGGATTATTTTCTTTGAAAATGGTTACTGGGCTTACTAGGCAAAGCACATTTAAATTTCTGGCTATTGTATATAGAATTGATCGCTTCTTACGTGGTTCGTGAACTTCTAGATTATAACGGTAGACCATAAAATCTTTCGTTGGCTGCCATGATTATTCATCTTGGATAAGTCGAAGCTTGGTTTAACAGCTCGAACTACTACAGAACTGTTTAGCTGTGAGGTAGAGTGTAAGCTGAGGCTGAATGGTGGTAGCGTTACGAGGATTGACATTTCTGAAGTTGTGGAGCACTGAATAATGTACCTTGGCCTTGACTGTAATTAAAGCATAATCCACGACCTTTAACCCATTTCTCACGTTTAACAAGAAGAAAAGTAGCAAATATTGAACAAGATGAAAGATAATGTTCTGATAAATGACAATATTCGCATTTTGGTTTTGTCAAGCCTATCTCTGGATTGAGTTTTTTTTATTGTGCTCTGGATTGGTGTTTTTTGAGCGTCATCCTGCATCGACTTTCTATATAAGAATATAAATCATGATTGCATTCATGATCTCGGTAGCAGTGGCTAACCAAAAAGTGAACCTTTTATGGAGGATACAGAATCCAAGATCCTTTGAAGCATTAAAACATCCGCTATGTGCATTGATGGTAGTCCAAACATATTTATATATAGTCTAGGTATACTAAAACGTCACTGTTTTAAGCATGTTGAGCAAATCAATAATTTTCCTGTGTTACTTAAAAAGCATATTCATTTCAAGACTGGGCCAGAAAAACAATTGAGCAAAGTGTTAAACTTGTCAATAACAGTAATTCCAGGATCGTTATCCAAGGATTTATTCGGAATATCTAATGTCAAGAGGAGAGCGAAGACCGAGCTGCGTGCACATGAACACTCACACCAGTGTGTCCGATACTTTGGACAGTCGGAACACACGGGAACGTGTGAGAGGACCAATTCTAATGGACCAATGGCAACGAGAGAAAGCCCGCTCTGCCGTCCCTGAGTCTGTGCTGGGTGAGTAATAATCTTGAAGAGGGAGTGCGTTTAGGTAGAAGGACCCCCTTATGTATGTATAACTAAGTAAAAGATGTAAATTGAAGTGCTAAAACATAAACTCCGTCTATGTCCAGAGATCTATTTTAAGGCTACCTCGTACCAGCGATCGCCGTTTCGGCTATTTCCTTACCAGACCTACCAGCTCGGAAAAAAGACCACCAGCCTCCTCGATAGCCTCGCTTAGACTAGCTGCCAGAATATTTTGGAACACCTTGCCAGTGGTGTCCGTCAGCAGCATCTGACACTTCCACCTCTCTGAAAAATCTCCTCTCTCAAGTGCCTTAGAGTACATCGGATGCAGAGCGACGGACAGCTTCAGCGCTCGGTTGGGTACCGCGTCCGGCCCGGGCGACTTCTCGCAGGCGTCGGTGTGATGGCCAGCGCTTTGCTGTTAGATCACCGGTGCTCCTTTTGGGAACAGGGTCTGCACGACCACCACCTCGTCAAATAGCCGCAGGAAACAATCTCTTCGCTGAGAGCTTTCCTCGCAGCCTCTCTGGCCTTACCGACTTGCGGCGATCCTCGCGAACGGCTCAAAAGCCATCGAGCACGAAGTCATCGCGTCGCTCCTCCGAGTGCTGCTCTCGCGCGGGCTCGCCTACCGTGCATAGAATCGCCTCATGATCGCTTCCGGTGTATGAGCTGCTGACACCCCATCTGGGAGATCGAGGTACTCGCGTACGTCAGGTGTTGTGTACGTCGCCGAACAGGGTGTATAGGGTCTAGAGCTATGTTATGATGAATGCTGGCAACTCTCGCTATTAATTGTTTAACAGGGCAATAGTTAATTCCAACAATTTGCTGTGTACATCGTTGTATAGGGTCCAAGTATGTCAAGTGATGTTGTGATGAATACTTACTTATTGTTATGAATATGATAATGGTAGTAACATAATATTTAAAACTTCAAAATCAAATTTTTTTTGTTATTTATTTTTGTTTGTTTTAATTTGATCTGTTTTATTTACGATATTGATTTAATTGTATTTAACTCTTGTATGTTTTATTAATTAGCGACAATAATGAAATATATTTTAAATTCATTTATTTTTCTTTCATTATTCACGTTTGTATTTCCAGTAACAACCCTTACGAGACTGATAATTCCAGTTAATAACCATCATATATTCCCTTTTTAGAATTGTTTTCCTTATTTTTGATTTTTACAACTTTTGGTTTCTAGTTGTAATGAGAGTTGTACCTCTGTTCTTGACTCATTTAGCTTTACAGTTCTTTTTAGTTTCCCGAAATTGGTTTAGCTGGGTTAAATAATCGTGTTCGTTATTGAATTTAACAGTTAGGTGGAATATGTGGGTTCTACCACTAAATAATTCGAAAGGAGTTAATTTTGTTGCGGAGTGTATTGCGTTATTATAAGTAATTAGTGTCTTCGTCATTAGTTCGTCATTAGTTCGTCATGTTCACTATTCAACTTCTGTTGCTTTTAAGTGTCAAGTATTATTCTGTAGATTTCCGTTAGAGTGGAATGAAGTCTTTCTACAGGAGAATTGCTCGAAGATTGCTGGAATGCGGTTGTGTGTAATTCGATGTTGAATTGTAGACAAAATTTGTTGAACAATATCGCTTAGGAATTCTGCCCCCTGATCAAAGATCAATTTTTTAGGTGTACCGAATATTCTGAAGAAGTGTTATACAGATTTAATGAAATTGATGGATAAGCAGAAAATTTTGAAATTTGTCAATGATACCTAGATTATAATTACCATTGATAGTATAGATGTCAATATGTATTATATCTAAGAGTTTTGTGGGTATTTCTGGAATTTTGACTGCAATATTTTGTGGTTGTCTGTCGTATTTTAATTTAAGACAGGCTTCGCAGTTTTTGATTATTTGGGAAATTTTGTCTTTCATATGTATATGGAAAGAAATGTTGGCGTTTAATATGCAAAAGTGTTTCGTCGATGCCTCTGTGATTATTATTAATGTGATAGTCGGTTATGACTTTTTCTATTTCTGATTCGTTAGTAATTTCATGGAGGAAAAACAAGCATCTCACTAAATGGAATTTATTGTTATTTGAGAAGTAAGTTTCATACACTTTTCCTATTAGTTCGAAAATGTGATCGGGGGCAAAAATTGCGTATGTCTTTTTTTGTTTTAATGACTGCTTGAGTATGTTTGCAACATCATTGAACTTGAACGAAGGCTTACGGTATTCTTTCCTCAGCTTATTTTTAAATGGGGTTAATGTAGTGCACCCAGTGTGGGGGTCGATTTTGAAAACGAGTTGATTGTTAAATTCATTGAGGGGCTTAGTTGACTTTGGAAGATTCGTTTTAGAAGAAATGAGTGCTTCGTTGTGATTAAGTGTAAAGTCTATTCGACTGAGGGCGTCGGCAATTACGTTCTGTGAGCCTTTTTTATAAACGACTTCAAAGTCATACTCTAACAATTGCAGCCTCCAGCGAATGATTTTTGAATTTGGTTGTTTTAAGTTCATAAGCCAAGTCAATGGTTTATGATCTGTAATTATTGTGAATTTATTACCAAAGAGATATGGTCTGAAGTATTGGATTGCCCATACTATTGCCAACATTTCTTTTTCAATAGTAAAGTAGTTAGCATCTGTGTCGGATAGGGTTCTGCTGGCAAAACAGACCCCTGCGATAACACAGCTCCTAAGGCGAAAATACTTGCGTCGGTGGTTAGTGTGAAGGGTTTGGAAAAATCTGGATATTGAAGGATTGGGTCACTTCTCTGATTTGCAAAATTCAAAAGTCTTTCAAAATTCATCATCGACTATGATTACTTTGTTGCCCTTTAGTTGTCTAGTCAAAGGTTGGGAGATTCGGGGAACATCTCTGATGAATGTCCTATAGTAGCCGAGTAGGCCAAGAAAAGACTTGTTTGTTTTTTTGCTTGCGGGGCAAGGGAAGTTTATTATGGCGGCTATATGACCTAAAAATTCGGTTTCTTTCCTAAGAAAGTGGGATTTTAAAATTTGCAATTCTAAGACGTTGAAAGACACTCTTTAGGTGTGTGAGGTGTTCTTGGAAAGAGGTAGAAAAAATTATTATATCATCTAAATAGTCCAGACAAATACTTCGGACCAGATCGCCTTAAATGTTGTCCATTACTCTTTGAAAGGTAGCAGGAGCATTCTTTAGCGCTTCCACTGTAAATGCAGTTTCGGCTGTGTCATCAGGGTTCATCTCAATCTGGTGGAATCCACTTGCAAGGTCTATCGTTGAAAAATATCTAGCTTTGCCTATGCGGTCTAGGATGTCATTAATGGGTGGTATGGGGTATTTGTCGCGGACAAGTTTGTCATTAAGTTTCCTGTAATCTATTAAAAGTCTCCATTTCTGTTCTTCGGTGGGGGTGCGATCCA
>VNJM01000733.1:0-18748 GCA_008042475.1 Drosophila kanapiae | reverse complement strand
TACGGATTCAAAAGATACTAAAAATATAGCAAAGTAAAGAATTAATTTTATAATAACGACAACACAAGTTTGCTTTTATTAATATTGAAAGTTAAAAATAATGCATTTAACTTCAAAATCCATTTTATATAATATAAATTAGGCTGCGTAATTAGTTGACTGAACACTTTGAAGTTCGCTTTTGTTGTGAAATAGTCTCTATGCGTGCAGCTGCGCTTTGCAAATGAACACGTGCTCACAGCTTCAATTCTATTTTTAGAAAGTCCCATTAGATATCCAGAAAAAACCGGTTTGATTTGAAGAAGCTTGGTCATTTTAGAGGCAATTTGGTTACTTTTCTCAAATTTTTGTTGTTATGATTTTTTTAATTTTGTCCTATGGACGCAACCACTGTGTGCTGTGCCGAGTCCTTGTTCAATCCCCTTCTAAAATTATGTACCTTCTCCATAGAAACCTCCCACTTTGGAAGGAATCATTTGTTATTCCTTTCCAAACACAAAACGAATGCCAACAATTATAGGGGAGTCCCCATTCGAAAAATCAATCACTCCCCATTTGCAGCATCTCTGTAGTTCAGTCTTTTCTCCATGTCAATATAGATTTTTTAGGCGAAGATCAACAACGAATATTTTGGAGCTCACTTCTTTTATAATGAAGGGCTTCCAACAAACCTTTACTGCTTTCAGCAAAGCATTGAACTCTGTTACCCACTCCTTTTTTTTTTAGTAAGCTCGATCTTCTTAGAAGGATCTTAAGATTGGCAGGATGCAGTCCGGCAATGGAGCGATTTGGGTCACTTACTGTTTACATTATTTATTAATGACCTGCCTAAAGTTTTGGCTAACTCTGGAGTAGTCATGTACGCAGATGACGTAATGCTTTGTGTCCAATATAAAGACAGCTCTTGCCAGTCGGATATAACAACTGATCTTAGTAGCTGTCAGTTTCGTGTTAATTTGTTAAACTTAAATCGCACTAAGTGCAGTCTATTGACATTCTCTCGTGTCACTCCCATGCTTGCGACTTATATGCTAAACAGTCTTTAACTTGACTTTTAGATCATATTTCGTGCATGGTGAATAAAGCCATTGGTGTATTTGGATTTCTTAAGCGGTGGTCGAAGGAATTCGATGACCCTTATGTTAGTTCGTCCTATCTTAGAGTATGGCTCCTGCAATTATAAACCACAATATGGTGTGTACAGAAAACGCATCGAATCAGTTCAAAAGAACTTTTTACTAATCTCTCTACCCGGTTTTAACTGGGATTAGACCGAAGGGTAACTACACAAGCAGACTTCCCCTAATTAACTTACCTTCCTTAGAAAACCGTAGAACTATGCTAGGTGTTACCTTCATATATAACCTAATCCGTGGTGAAATTGAGAGTACTGACCTGATATGTCAGTCAATTTCCACGTACCGAGTAGAATGACTAGATACTATTTACCTCTAGAGCTTTATGTGCAAATTATAACGATATGTACATTATAACCTCTAACGCTAGGCTATCTCTTCCTAAACTAAAAACTTAAATATTAAATAACTTAGTACACCTGCAAGCAAACCTTCAGGCAGCACGTCAGTAGTTTAGTTTAGTCAGTTTATTCAGTAGTTCCGCGCCTAGTAACAAGTCGTAAGGGCCACTTGATTGTAGTGACTGTAGTGCATGAGAGTGTTAAAGTATAGGTCGCGAAGATCATAATATTAAATGTCTGAAAAATAAACATTAAATAAAATATTAACATTTTAGCATGACATATTGATTTTCCATTCAATTGGTGTAATTTAAACTTCTTCCAAAAAAAACACTTTATAAAGTTGCAATAAAATTGATCTTATTAAAAAGCGACTCATTTAAGAAGCATCAGAATAAATAAAAATTCAATACAAAATATGCACCAAATTCAACGGTATGAATATCAGGTATTTTATGATCTTAAATAACTAAGCGATGCACATGATTTGGATTGGTTGAGTGTGCATTAATAACGTCTGTGGCGGGGCTGCCAGATACTGCAGGATTCCGTGTAATTACTGAAGCCGATAGTATACTTCGAGAGGATCCTTTTTTACCCTGTAAATGAAAAATATTTTGAATCGAATTTTATACATAACGATAAATCATACCATTCTTGTAGTCTTACACCTTGATTCCATAACTAAGTTCTTCGGTACTTGGAACAGCCTCTCGCCAAGTAAAATCATTACTTTAGTTAACCGACAACACTCTGCGGCCATCTTGACTTGCTCTTCAATGCTTTTTTTATCAATTGGCTGTATATACCGCGGTGGGAAAAAGGATGGAGCAATTATTGTAGAAACATTATGTATATTCATTTTGTTAATGTCTTTAAGATCAATAATGTAGTTTAAAAATCGCAGTAACGAACGTAATGTGTTGCGATTTTCATGTGGTAGCAGTTGGCATAGAATTGATAACGCACATCTTTGATCCATTGTTGGAAGTTTGTGACATTGATAAAAAAGTTTAATAAGTTCGTTGGTAAGCAAAGGTTGGGGAAGTTCACGTAACCAACGTTTAAGCAATGCGCTGAGCTCATGGATTGTAGCGGTTCCAAATAGATGAGATAACTTGTCTGGATTTTGATAAAATACTGATTCGAATTCGTTGTACAGCGCCTCAGTCTGAAAATAAATTATAGCTGTAGTCATAAAAAATTGATTATACAAACTGTCCTAAATTATAAGTGCTTCAAAATTAAAATTAAAATTTGCAGATTAATCGAACGGTTACTATGTCCATTCAAAGACAAGACAATCTTAAAAATAAGTAAGCCATATGATTATTTTTTGCACTCTAATTTTTCGTGCTGGCTCTAGAGTTCTTGAAATTTTGTTTAAAAGCGAATGTTTTAAAGCCAACCAGTCTCGTGCACGCATACTACGACAGGCAACAACGGTATGTGTGCATACGCATTCTCAAGCATTTTTCATAATTACTCACACAAGCAAGGGTATTCTTTTTTTAAGATTTGTACGATTCTCGTTCTCGAATAAAAATTTATTGGAATTCGAATGTATAATATGATCGCAAATTTCTTATTATTTCCCGATTCATTTTGCAATCGTTCCTATGAGAGACTAATGATATAGTAAGTAGCCTTACAATTTCCTAATTATTGATATGTCAGACAAAAGATATAGTGGCGCGTTCTACCCTTAATTGCAAAAACTATTTTTAAAAGTTTCATTCAGATATCTGAAAAATTTTAAGCATACGCATGTGTCAGTTGATATGTGTACATATGTATTTAAGTGCCATGAGAGGGATATAGAAATCGGAAAATTGGCTATGCCTTTGTGTTTTTATATTAACATTTAATACATCACCAGTTATTTTTCTTTTGTGAGTGTGTTCTAAAAATTGGCACGTATGTTCTATTAAACTTCGACACAATTTAACTTTAAAGGTAAAATTATTTTTTTTTTTAATGCAATTTGCAGTTATTGATACGTATTCATATGTTTTTTAAACTGAATTAAAAAACGTATAGAATAACTTGTTAGCGTTTTTAAGTTTTACAAAAAGTTGCTTTTTCACAAAGGATTTTTAGTTTTGCATGAATATTTGTATGGTAATAAGTATATTAAATTATTAAATATATTAATTTTAAGATATACAATTTAATATATGTATATAATATGTAATATGTATATAACACAACAGAACTTTATCGGCAATTAATAAAATTGTTATTTTTCTAAAAAATAAGTTTTGTTGTATCTCTATTGTTACACGCTTGAAGGGAAATACAATTTTAACCAGAAGGTTGCAACACAGTAAAGGAAGCATTTTCGGCACAAAAAAATATAAGCATCACCAAAACTTTTTTTTACATATACGCAAATAACACGGGACATAGGTTTATATATGATTTTAAATAATTCTTTAAGTTTTATGAAAGTATGATTACTATATTGACGAATTCAGACCGGACAAGTTAATATACTATATATGTATAGTGACAGCCAAGCGGCAATCAAATCACTCTCCTCTATAAACATGAACTCGCGAACTGGTAGCAGGTCTTTTGACGGCGCTACTAATTTGGATACTTGTAAACTCAACATTAAAAATCTACACATGCATAAAATCCATCATAATTGATAAGAAGTATCAAGTTATCTGACGCAGAAAGTCCTCTTTAAACACAACATATCTAATGTTCTCCGGGTTACCTCTGGGGTCCCGCAAGGGAGCCATTTGGGTCCCTTATTGTTTACATTATTTATTAATGACCTGCCCAAAGTTTTGGCTAACTCTAGAGTGCTCATGTACGCAGATGACGTTAAGCTTTGTTTGCAGTATAAAGACAGCTCTTGCCAGTCGGATTTACAAATAGATCTGAATAACTTTCAAACATGATGCCATGTTAATTTATTAAATTTAAATGACTCTTAAGTGCAAGCTAATGACACGTGTCACTCCCATGCTTGCGACTTATATGCTAAACGGATGCTCTTTAGAAAGAATCGCCCTGGTCGACGATTTGGGCGTCCGCCTAGATCCTAAACTCGACTTTATAGATCATATTTCATGCATGGTGAATAAGGCCATTGGTGTATTTGGATTTCTTAAGCGGTGGTCGAAGGAGTTCGATGACGCTTATGTAACAAAAACATTATATACGTCATTAGTTCGTCCTATCTTGGAGTATGGCTCGTGCGTTTGGAATCCACAATATTATGTCCACAGAAAACGCATGAAATCAGTCCAAAAGAACATTTTACTTTTTGCTCTCCGCAACTTTAAATGGGATTCAGGCCGAAGGTTACCTTCTTACACATGTAAGACTCTGACGTAGCTCAAGACTGACTTAGTCAATAATAGACAGCAAAAGGAGAGCGCAGCTGGTATAACTTAGCCGTACAGAATGCGGCACTGTAATGCGCGCTACCGGTACTATAATCATTATTCCCGCAATACTCTGTTGGAAGCGATATTATCACGACAATATTACTGATCAAAAATAACTATGTATTGACCTTCTTACTAAGTTCAAGCCTCTCAGAAAAACTCGATGAACTTGACGTATATATGAAGAATTTTTGAAATTAAGGTCAAGTTACAAAACACTCAGTACATTCATAAATGATTTTCTTAGCGTTCAAAATAAGTAATTTCAAAAACAGACGTTTTAAAAAGGTGCGAGCTAAATTAAAGGTACCTTATATATTCCCTCCAACAAAAGGAGAAAAACTTAGAAGGCCATAATGCTTATTCGCTCTAATCATAAATAATCAATAATTATTTAATTCTATAAAATATGTAATATTTTTAACTGTTTTAAGAAAGTGTGTAATACAAAATTGTTATTTTTTTTGTTTAACCTGTTCCTTTGTTTTTTAGGTAATATGTTTTGTGTGGCGCCAGCAAATCACAACTACAAAAGGGAACAACAAAATCTATTGAAAATAGGCGTCAAAAAGGAGACAAAAAAAGGTCGCGATGCTCGCGATTGCAACAACAAATACAGTGCATTGGGTCACTCACAAAAAAACAAAGCCGCGACCTCTGCACTGAGTAAAAAAATTGGGATTTGTTCTTTAGTCGTTCTTCTTAGAAAGGCACGAAAATAAAGACAAGGGACTAAAGAAATTGAAAGTTTAAACGGAATATTTTTTAATTTTTAGCAGTGTAGTCTCTTCGAGCACATATTCTACCATCTTCACGACTGGGGGTGGTCCCTTTTGTATGTCTCGCTGCGCTTTTGTTCAGTCCCTTGAATTTGTTGACCTTGCCAGGTTTAAATCCCTGTCAAATATTGTATTATTATTTTTAAAGGAAACGCAGGTTTTTTTCAAAATTCACTCGTTAGTGAGCTAAAATCACTATCAATCTATGCTGAATAAACTAAAAAAAATCTTTTCTGTAAAATTGATTTTTTTTTTTCTTTTAGTTGACTATATATTCTTTTCAAAAATTCGACCATATCATGTGGCTGCCTTAAGCACGATCGATTAATATGTGTAACTAAGGAATGTTGCTTTTTCATAAATTTGGACTGCAGTCGCCATAGTGACGGTCATCATCGTTAAACCGTGTATTTAAAAATCTGCTACCTTAGTCAGATTAAGGCCTTGTATCTTGATTGAAAAGTATTGTAGCTGCCTACTCAAATTTCTCAAAAGCGGATCAGGAGAAATAATTCCTAAACGACTACAGAATAGTGCTGTAAGTTATTAAAACGGTATTTTAAAATGCTTTGCTAACTTTGCCTTTACATAATTTATCTAAATTAAATAATGAAGAATTTAAAAACATATGTTATTTTTTTTGTCAATTTTTGTTTTCGAAACGGCTCTAACAATTTGTATAATTTCTTTTCGTGTCGTATAGTATAGTCAAACTTTGTCCCCTAAAAATCAAAAATCGGTAGAGTATGCTATGAAGGCACCATCCGTTCGCAGAACACCAACAACAAATGATTTGGTTTCAACTTTTCTGAACCACCTAGTAGTAGTTGGTGTTTTAGTGTCACCGCGGAAAAATACCCTGTTCCCATCTGAAAACATTAAATTTTTTTCATTCGTATATTCGTACATATATGCAAAACATTTCACTATTATCCCAGATTCGTATTTCTGAACGAATATAAAAAGTATGCTTAAATATTAAAATATATAATATAACACATATTATTATTTTTATCGTTAACGCAATATGAATACGCCCATAAAAAGTAGCAAAAGACAAAATCTTGCTGGCTTCAAAATGTAATAACCATCCGTGTATGTGAATGCATGAACACGCACACATACAAAGGCCAAGTCAAACGCACGACAACCTTCTTCGAGATGCGCCTCTTTGCGAATGATCTGATCTGACGGGCAATGCGAGCGAAAGCGTAAAACGAGAGAGAGCAAAATTGCCGAGCATTCCCGAAGCTGCGGGGCCTGTCGCATACGGCTCTCTGGGGCCTGTCGCTAAAAATGGTTGGTTCCATTTTCGTTGTATGAAATGGGAAGTCTATATGCTGTATGGTTGGTGCTATGACCAAAGGGAGAGAAAGGCCGAAAATCAATATACACTTTTAAAAGAATTATTATAAAGTTTACAACTAATTTGAAAAAAACTTAAAAAAATTTACGTTTCCTTTGGAAAAGAAAAGACAATTTTACGCCTCGGTATCGTGATACTATTGAGTTAACATTTTACATAAGTCCATAAAGCGTTGAGTAACCTATTGGATAATCCCACAGATTATAATAAAGGGAACTTAAATTAACGTATGACTGTATATATTAAGCTGCATATTAACCTTTTGCTTATGTCCAGCAATTCGGAGAATTCCCTCTTCTCGGGAGCCTCGTCTCATTAGTTCGGCAAGTAAGTTTTCCAAAAATAATGGAACTAGGGTAGAATCAGTGCCTGTAACTTGTTGATCACGGCGTATAAGAGCGTTTAGCGATACACCGAAGAGGTTACCCTCTTCTTTTCGACGACGTTTAAAGGGTTTTCGTTTGTCTAATGACACTTCATTACGATCAAATATGGTAGCTAGTTCCAACCAAAGTGTTGTTTGTAAACGCTTAAGATCAATTTCACTTAATAAAACGATGTCTGAAAATAATTGTAATGAAGTTTCATAGGTGGCAATTGTTTCTTCGCCATCTAGACTTGAGGTATCACGGCAGAAGCTTTCAAAACTTGGACCATCCCTCTGTTGCGGATAATTACGTTTACATTGATTTTCTGACTTGGACAGCTCCTTATTCTGATCCTTTTTTTTCGATTTACTCATGTACTCGTCACTAGAATCACCCGAAGATGTATTATTTTCACTCTGGGAGTCCCGTAAAAAAGTTCCACGTTCTCGTCTGAATAAAACGAAATAAAAGTAATGGATTTTAAAATATCATTTGTAATTCTTACCCGACTGAGCATGATGGATCCGAACCAGATCGATTTCGTGGTAAATGTATGGTCCCAATTCGTGAGTATCCAAGTAACTCAACACCATGCGCTGAATATAACGGAATATCACACCGCACGTGAGATCCACGAAATATATCCGCAGAGGCTGAACTTTTAAGCGGCGCGCTGGGCGTTCGCCGCAATTTCTGTTTTAAATATTTGCCTTTTGATTGCTGAACAGTTTTAATAGAAGTTTGACTGTTGTTTTCAATAATTCTCACATAGCTTGGCCTAAATAAATTTCAGACTGGATTAAATGCAAATATAATATAAAAACTACTTACATATCAGCATTTCCCCAAACTTCGTCGACTTGTATGGAGTCCAGAGAGTCTGGAGTAGCACTGCGTGAACGTGTTCCTGTGCTCGATTCCTAAATATATACAAAGGTTGAATGCATATAATCAGTTCTTATAAACAATACTAGCAAGGACACAGCTTGGCTTGCGGAGATTAAGTTTATATATGGGCTAATCCGGCGGATGGTCAACCAGGACCGAAAAAATAAATGTCCATATTCCTCGATTCTTTTTTTGTATTTTCATAAATAAATATCCAAATTTTCATAATCGTTTGGATTTATAGCATATCTCAGTTTTTTTTTAAGAAAAAAGCCCGAAAAGTCAAAGAATGTCATTTTCACCTTTTTTTTACTTTTAAAGACATTTTTATGTTTTTTTGTTTTCTCAAGGAAATTATATGATGTGTTTGCTCTTTTTCTACTAAATCTCTTAATAACAATCTAATAAGACAAAAAAAAAATTCAAATAGAGCGAAAAAATGTTCAATTACCTCTTAATTTGTATTTTTTTCTTATCTATGTTCTAATCGTACGTTCGCGACCCCAAAACATAATTTTATTGTAATTGTTTCGCATTAAGTGAAAGCAGGTGGATGAAACTTCACGAGTTAAGTCATTTTAGTGTAAACTTTTGAAATTTGAAAAAAAAATCAAACTCTTGCAAGCCAATTTTTTTATATTGAATTTTAAAGTGGCGTACGTTCGCGACCGTATGTATTATTATTTTTTTTTTAACTTTTATTTTTGTTTAACAAGCTTATAAATATTTGTAGATGGATAAAAGAAGTGAAGTGAAGTAAAAAAGGTAGAAAGAGCATTGCCAACCAATTTAAACAAAAAAATGTGTATTATTAAAAATTGCTTAATAAGTATGTCAGGGCAGAAAATGTGTATACAAAGAAAAAATTTAGTGAAATATGTTTCTTTATGAAAATATAAATTTATTTATAAAAACAAAGGGGTAAACAAAAAAAAAAACAAAATATATTATATATGGAAAAATTGTACGTTCGCGACCCGAACGTTCGCGACCCGTACTTAATTTAATTTAAAAAAAACGAATGGAGATATTTAATTGGGAATAGACTCGATAGAAAGCTACATGCCTCTACTTTAAAAGTAAAGTTATTGCATTAAAATACTCCATTCCAATTCGCAGATTTTTAGATTTTGCTAGAGCAAGCCAAAACCGAATTCCATTTCGCGTACGTTCGCGACCTCATGTTATTTTCCAATATTATGAAAATGAAAAATCCATTAGAACCATAATTTACACTAAGAAAAGAACTCACCAAATGCCATCGGAAACAAAAAAAAAAGTTTCAGAAAATGTTATTTTCTTTAATTTCTTGGACTAATTGCGTACGAACGTATATCTGATATTTTCTTTACAGTGGCTTGTCTTTATGAGTATGTGGCAAGGAAAAAGCGGGTAGCAAAAGAGGACGTATTCCAGCACAAAATTAAATTTACAAAACAATACGAAAGAGTGCGAATCTTTAAGCCTGATGCTCTTTACAGTTTTTTTAAGAAACTGATTTAGCAAAGGAATAAAATGTGTAGGTGTTCCTCTTTTTCCCTCTAAACGAGAATAATAATTTAGACCAAGCAATGGTAAGAAAATTTTGGGAGGGAGCAAACGAGCATCGGGACAGAAGCCAGGGACAACCACAACCACCGCAACCCGGCGCAGTCCTAATTGTGCGCGCAAAGGGACTAAGAAGAACGACTAAAGAACAAATCAAATTTTTTCCACTCAGTGCAGAGGTCGCGGCTAACTGCGCAATTTATTTATTTGGGCGTGGCCCAAGACACTGTATTTGTTATTGCAAACTCGAGATCGCAACATTTTGTTGTTGCCTTTCTACTTGGATGGCTGTGCACGAGCGACGGTCGTCTGGCCCGACTTGCTGGCGCCACCAAAAAAAAAATAGCCGAGGCGCCCATCTTGGCCCCAAATTAATGCTGAACCCTATACTGAATACACCAAGTCTGGAAATGGCCTGCATGGATTAAGAGATACTGGTTATGGCAAGATCCTTCGCATGATAAACTGATCCCTGTAAAATGTCAGACCGAACAAATAAAATTAGAGCTCGATCAAATACCTAGAGCGATAGGAAATCCACGTAGTCTTCATACATTTTCGTAGAATTGTTTTCTATTTATGTGAAAATGTAAAAATGTTGGAACAAAATAGAAGTCATTTTTTTCTTAATTTGAAATTTCCAAATCAACTTATCAAAAAATCTCAAAGCGATCAACATTTCAAGTAAAAATATTTGAAACATTTAAGTTTTGCTGCGTGCCGATTAAAAAATACGTTTTGCGATAAGCCCCAAGAAAAAAAACTTAGTAGAAGAAGCCTGGTACAAAAGACTTATCTTCAAATTGCTATAATTGGGTATTGGGAAAAAGGTTAAAGCATTCTTAGATGTATAGCCATTCTTAGATGTATAGCCAATTTTGTGTTATTTTTTTTTTTTTTTTTTTTTTTTTTTTTCAAAACCATTCTGGGTATTATCAATGATGACGGACGTCCACGTAGTTACGATGACCACCCTCTCGGTGTGCGAAACGAAACTAGTATATATACGCGCAGATTTTTATTTTAGGTTGCTCTCGCATTGATCAATTGTGTGTTTCTTAATCTCAAATAGTTCGTCAGTAGCCGTATGATCTAGATCTTTTTTGCAAGCACAGTTTAAAGTAAAAAGGTCTCTTAAACTGGTTCGATCCGTTTTCTGTGGACATCATATTGTGGATTCCATACTCTAATATAGGACGAACTATATGAAGTGTTTGTAACTTAAGGGTCAAAGAATTCGTTCGACCACCGTTTAAGAAATCCCAGCACACCCCTGGCTTTATTAACTATGCACGAAATATGCAAAAAACAGCAGTTCAACGTATAAGTCGCGAGCATGCGAGTAACACAAGAAAATGTCACTTAGAGCTATTTCAGTTTAATAAATTAACACAAGATCATGTTTGATAGTTATTGAGTTCTGTTTGTAAAACAGACGGACAAGAGCTGTCTTTATTTCGTTAGATGCACACAAAGTTTAACATCATCTGCCTACATGCGTACTCTAGAGTTAGCCAAAACTTTGTGCAGGTCATTATTGAATAATGTTAACAATAAGAGACCCAAATGGATCCCTTGCGGGAGCGGATGTTGGCATCCGTTGTGAGGGTGAAGGGTAGTCTATTTACATTAATGTAACATAGATACGTAATTAGACTATCCATATGCACCAAAAATAGAAGCTATTGTAAAAGCTTCAATGATCGGAGCTTTTGGCTATTTATAGCTAGGGTGTTAACGATAGCTATCGAAGCGTCCAGATCACGGCTAATCGTGGTACACGCGGCAACGCTATCCAACATCCACGCACAGCCCACGCCGAGCCTATTTTCCGGTTTAACCATTCTCTCATTCTCTTAAAATCGGAGCGAAGAAAATATCCAAAAAAGGGCTAAGTGCACGTGGATCAATTTTTTTCACCAACCTCGCTGCACTAATCCGAGCTTTTACATAATCCAATCGGCAGGGAAAATAGCTCAAAACTGCAAAGGAAAGGGCAACAGGGGTCGTGAAACAAATTGGATAACTATGCTTTTCCAGGCGGAGTCCCGAGTTAGTGCGCCCACGCTAGCACGGCAAAACCTTTAGCTGGGAGATTCAGCAAAGCCAAAACAAGGGCTGCAGACCAACGTTGTTGTTGTTGATCTCGCCGTCTTGCATAGGGCTGGCCACGGGCGTTCATGCGTCGCCTTTATATCTACCGGCCACGGCTGCTGCGACGTGCGTTTATACCGTGTATTTTGGAGATTGGCAAATGGCAGAAGGTCATTCACCTTAGAGGATCAACTTCCAGAAAATACCAACGAATATCGTCGGGATATCACTGTCAGTAGATATTAAGCGCCTTTAGGATCCGTATGAAATAGCGATCCTTTATTTTCTAACATTTAACTATTAATGTAAATATCACGTATGGATCTAAATAGCTTTGAATATGTATGTATAATCATAGAATTACGTGAACATTATATTTGGAGTCTAAAATTTATTGAATTATAACAAAATTAAAATCATGAATACGTAGTATTATTTCTCTAGGCACCTTAAGTTATCAGTACCTCGGATGTGTTCAAAACAGTAGAACGCTGAGATAAATTCCACCTCATTTCTCATACTAAATTTGTTTATGTCGTTAAAAATACAATGTTTTCGGGTTTCCCAATTTCCTCCCTATACTCTGTCTACAAATAATTCGAGTAACGGGAATGTCTTAAGAGTTGCAAGAACCACGCCACTTTCCCTGAGCACAGCTGGACCCCTTCGTAGACAGAGAGCAACTCGAAGGACATATACAGTCCGTTACACCGTTTTGCTACCTTTTTTGTGGAGAGGAATAACAAATGATTCCTTCAAAATAAGGGGAAAGTATGAGGTTTCTAAGATTAATGTAAACAATTTAGAAGCATACAGCCTGGTATTCCATCGAAACTTGGCGCATAAAATGTCTTCACACGTTAGAGATCCAAAAGAAAAACTTAGGTAGGTAGTTTGAAAAAACTGATAAAAATGATCGGCAATTGGCTGATCATTGTCATTGTCATGTTTTCAAATGAAAGCGAGGAGAGATGTGTAACAGTCTTAAGTTTAGTGTCCACTGTTTAGTGATAAAACTGTTTCGGGTCATGCGAGAACTGATCCCTACATCGAGTTAAATAGTTTTCTAATACTGCGCGTTAAGCACGGTTAAATTAGACAGAGCCTATTAAAGACATTTTTTTTTCGACATCGCAGCAGTAGCGCAAGTCAATTTTATGTACATAGCATCGAACGTCTGTCAGCAATAAGGCAACCGATCGTCAGATCACCAATGAAATTGGCCTTTTGCTGGATTTATCTACATTTAGAAATTTGATCTCATTATCACTCTACCTTTACGTTATAAGTGGTCGCGAGAGCGCTACGTGCAGTGAGAGCGGAAGAGCATGGGAGTAAATGGGCGTTAGCCGCTGCTGTCGCGACGATGCAAACAACAAGAAAACATAATTGTAAGATTAAATTCAACATAAATAACACAGAAAAGCTAAAAACACACGCGAAGAAAACGGTAACTTTAATAAAAGCAAAATAGATGATTTAAATAAAACCACGGCGGTTTAAATCATTATTAACACCAAATCGAGACAAGAAGAAAATAAAACACTTCGAAAGAGAGCCTTAGGGGTACGGATCTAAATCTACAGTAGTTTTTAGTTCAAATCAATTTATAGACCGAAGATTAGATAGAATAAATAGAAAGATAGAATAGATCGAATAGATAGAATAGGTAGAATAGATAGAATAGATAGAATAGATAAAGTAGATAGAATAGATAGACCAAAAATATGATGATTTTAAATACGTTGTGAAAACCCCGATCAATTCTATTTTTAAAATAAAAAAAAAGGATTTTTGAAAATATTATGAAATTAACACTTTAGCAGAAACAAATTGCGTTTAATTTTAGTAAAGTAATATGAGAACTCCATCTAAAGGCGGTCCCTGGCTTGAAGCCATTTAAGCCCAGCGCTTTACGTACAAACTTATTTGTTTTGTAATTTAATGTGTAACGTTGTGCCCCAGGTTTCTTTCACTTAAGCCCTTTCGACCTTTGCTTTCTGGCTTGATGCATAATGGACGTCCACCAGATAAGCTTAAATAAGCTCAAATTTGGTTTAGATTTTTGAATATACTTACATCAAAATCCCGAAATACGTCACGGATATCAGGTTTACGTTTTTGACGACATTTGGTGCGTCCTCGAATTGTTTTATTTAAAGCTTTCACACGTTGCTTAATTGCTGAAGCATGCGGAGGGGACAATGTCGAGAGCACAGGTTCAAGGTCAGTTGCACTTAACTCGAACCCCTGAAAATCACAAACATAAAAAAAGAAGATTATCATCAAAAATAAGTATTTTTAGAAGAAATTTTAGATTTGTATTTTTTTAATGACGGCTTTACTGCTTTTAATAACCGCTATAATGGAACTAGTGTAATGTACATACTTGTACATGCATGTGCCCAGGAAATTTCCTGTGTTTCTGGCCTTGGCTGCTATTATTATAATTATTTGATGAATCACGGCTGAAGGCCGTAACAAATATGTAATTATTTTGGGTTAGGTTACACAGCCAGACAAACAGAGGGACATGGTTAGATCGTCTGGGTGATGCTGATCACGACTATCGGAGGAGCTCCTGAAACCATTGGTGAAATTGAGGGGATTCAAAACCAATTCTCTAAACAATATTTACCGTGCATTTTCACCATCCGTTTCGGACACGGCTGCTAAAGGTTGTCACTTAACAAGATTAGAAAAGCCACGGGTTAGTTAGTTTTTAGGTTTTTAATCTGTATACCCTTGCAGAGGGTATTCTAATTTTGTCATGCGTAAAGCAGTTCAATGCGTCACGCAGGCAGCCAACTTCGTTTTTGCTATTCTTGTCATAGAATGTGTGCTGCTTTTTTGGCTCGACACTAATGCGTGTGTATTAGCGCTCTGCACTGTCAGAAAGCCATTAGAGGTTTATTTTTTGTGTTGTACGTTGGCTATGGACAAAAATATTTGTTGAAGAAAATTAAATTAATTTTGGTTATTGCATTTATGCAAATGCATTTATGCATTTATGCTATTTCTTTATGCACTGGTTCAGTGCTGTAAAACTAAAAAATAATACTAAATCCAAATATTGAATATTAATGTGATGCGTTCATTTTCTGTTCAAACGATATTTGCCGTGTACGCGCTCATCTGTACCACATAGACCTTCTTTGTTTAAAACGTTGTGCGCGATTGACTGTCGAATGATGTCTATGTGAGCGGTCGTATATTTCGAAAAATTTTCAAGCCCTAAAATCATAATAATGGTAGAGTAACAGTTTTTCGCCTTGACCTAGTGATTGAAATTGAAAAGAATCACCACACCACACACTTGATTGATCCTTAGACTATTGAATTACGTTAAGATTTTGCAAAAAATTTAGTATATGACTTTTAAGGGAGGAAACCAGTTTAGATGGACACCAGAGTAAATTTTTGTATTGCAAAAGCTATTCAAGAATATGTTGATTAAGTTTCAAAATGAAATTTCGATTGGTATCGATCATTTGAGCAATAAGATATTTTTTTTTAAGTCCGGAATCCTAGTAAAGTTTCTCATGAATCGAACTTTAATATCCTTTATTCAAGTAAAACATATGAACCCAACTCTGAACTAAGTAAAATATATTTCTTATAAAAGAAGTGTAAAAAAAAATTATATATAATATAAACATGACATTTTGTACCTCTTTGTGATCAAAGTATGGTTAAAATTCTTGGACAAAACTACTAACGAAAAAAAATAATAAAAACTCCGACTTCCAGGTGACCCATCAGCAGTCTCTAACTGCAATACTTTCGGCGGAAATTTCTTCCAAAGAAATTAAAAATGTACTTCAAAGTAGCAATAAATTATCCGTAAACTCAAACCGAATTCGAACTATTCTTTCTCAGTTAAAAATAAGTAAAATCTAGTCGGGTGTGCTCGCCTGTGAGATGGCCGGTATGAAAAGATTGTGGGTCATAAACAACGAGTGCACACTTGTCATTTTGATTTTTAGTCCAAAAGGGAAGGTTAGTTTTATTTATTTGAATTCTTTACTTCATGTGTAGCAATCACATTGTTGTAAGTCAGTTAGATTTCCTGCTGCATCGCACGGAAACAGATTAAACTTATGCATTTACATAAATTATGTGTTTGTAACATTTTATTCTTAAAAGATGTTCAAAATATCTGTCCGTAATGCTATTTCATTATGCACTGAAAGTAAAAAATCGAGTATTAATATGAGGAAAGCATTCATGATCAGTGCGAAATAGACCTGCTTTGTTTTAAACGATTTCTCAAGACAGCAGTACGGCAATGTTCGGGGACTGTTTGTGTAAAAAGCAGAAGCAGGAAGGCCCCTGGCCGGCTATGGTTTAATTAAATGAAAATTGGAACAAAGTAAGGAACCCAGTTCGCCGAAATACTTTCGTATATGTGTTAAAATTTTGTTTCATTGAGGTTAGTTTAATATCGCATTCTTTAAACTTTTAGAATTTTAAAATGTCCTTACTTGTTCAAAAGGCTTGGTCAACTCAGGATAACCGGCGGATGTCAACCATTCCGCTTCCATTTCTCCATCTATTTTAAATAAATTATTTGAATAGAATTTATTATGGTACTTGTTAATTCTTATTAGACATACACACCTTCGTAATGAACTTCAGGCTCGTTGCTTTGAGAGCTTGTTTGCAAAAAATATTCGCTAAGAAATTCGGAATAGTCCGGTTCAGCCAAAGTATCCATCGATATAGTGCTATTCATTATAGTTTATGTATAACGCTTTAGAGAACATATGGCACATAAGAATGGCAGATTACCAAAATTAAAGAGTATTGGTTGGTTTTTTTTTGTATTAAAATGTTATGAACACTGCAAATATAAAAAATAATATTTCATATTATAACATATGTACATATATACATGTCTGGAAAATCTGTTTAAAGTTTGCTTTACGTATGTGTATCGGAAGGAGTTATACGTTTGACTCCATATCTCATTCAGTTCAAATCCGAAAAAATTAATAATTAATCACTATGATCGGGACAAACATAGAAGAACTGTATTGTTCGAATAAAGTTCGAAAAAATATTTGTATTACATTTTTGTTGTACTTTTTACCAAATTCTACAGTAAAGCTAAGTATATATATCCTACGTAGTTTGCTGTTTGGGTATTGCATTCATTAGGAATGTCGGAAATATAAAAAAATATCAATATAAATATATACAATTAAAAAAAATATTATCATCGTGATATTTTTTAGACAAAAATAGGCGATATTGATATTTTGGAGTTGATATTTTTCCGATATTTTACTTTTGATCACTCTTAAGCCATCAACTAAAAAAAGTGTAAAAATGAGTGCTGGAGAATAGCATACTGATAAAACCTACTATGCTCCACGATTTAAAAAAATTTACTTCGATATGCCTCTTCATGTAAAGAATGTCACCGATGAAATCATTAAGGAGATGGTAGAAAAAAACAAACAGAAATACTGTCTTCGTTTGAAGGAGAAATGGATTGCGGATAATCGGACATGGTCTCAAGCGCCCAAAAAAGCTTTTTAAATCTGCACAAAAGGAGCATAAAACTGCGAGACTCTTAGGTCCATAGTTGCGAAAGAAAGGTAATGCAGCTATTCTTAGTATGCCATTTGCAGTTGGGAGACATATCCGTTGGAATTCTGGATCTCACAAATGTGAACGATGCCGATGCTAGTGAAGGTGGCATTAAGTTGCTTAATCACGCCTGGTAGTTCGGTTCCTTCTGAACGGTTGGCTTCTGCCATAAAATGTGTTGTCTATGACTCCTGACTCCTGTCTATGATAACTGACCGAACCTTTAAATCTAAAGCTTAGAAGGGCGCGTAGTGGATCTTTCAGCTCACTTTGCTCCTTAGGTAGTATTTTTTCACTGGCGCCAGCAAGTCGCGCCAGACGACCCTCGCGCGTCCCCAGTCATCCATGAAGAAATTCAACAACAAAATCTCTTGGAAAAAGGCGTCAAAGAGAAGACAAAAAAAGGTCGCGATCTCGAGTTTGTACAAATACAGTGTCTTGAATTAATGAAGAATACGCAGTTAAAAGCTTTCGCTGAACGTTCAAAATCCAATATTAGTTCCCAGCGTACATGCTGGATTTAGGACATTTAGAGTTTGAATTCGTATTTACATGTATGTATGTATGTATATCCAACCGTACTGAATGTTGTTGATAATATATTTAAATATATTTTATATCGATATTTTTCCAAAAATATCGATTTATTGATAATTTGATATATATTTGATATGATAATATATCAAAATATATATAATAAATATATATAGTAAGTTACTAGGCAAGGTAAGATTATATATTTCTTTTCTTAAAACAAAATGTTTTAAGATAACAGAATTTTTTAGAAAGCTTTTGTCGAAGTTGGGTGTAAATATTGAACACAAATTTTTTTTGTCCACATATTTAGGTTATGCATTTTTATTAAATTTAAATAATTTTTTATATTTATTCAGTACTAAAGCTTTGACTTTATTTCAGTGGTGCCACACGCATAAATTGACGCGTACCGAACAATGCGGCTCCTTGTCCCGTCTATTGTATGTCCGTAGTGTTCTACTTGTTCCTTAAATAATTACTTTTGTTTGGTTGCTGTTAATAATAAAGAATATCAAAAAAACATGCTATGTTTGCATTGGTATGTGTGAGAAAATAAAGAAGTTGCCGTCATCGGTGACAAACTTCAAATTCAAGATCATGATTTGCTTCTTGGCTATACAATCGTGGACAAAAGTATTTTGACATAAATAAAAATTCATATTTTGTATTATAAACTCTAATTTATTTATACA
>VNJM01000940.1:0-16073 GCA_008042475.1 Drosophila kanapiae | reverse complement strand
CCGAAGTTTTGGCTAACTCTAGAGTGCTCATGTACGCAGATGACGTTAAGCTTTGTGTGCAGTATAAAGACAGCTCTTGCCAGTCGGATTTACAAACAGATCTCAATATCTTTCAAACATGGTGCAATGTTAATTTATTAAATTTAAATGACTCTAAGTGCAAGCTAATGACATTCTCACATGTCACTCCCATGCTTGCGACTTATATGCTAAACGGCTGCTCTTTGGAATGAATCACTCTGGTCGACGATTTGGGCGTCCGCCTGGATCCTAAACTAGACTTTATAGATCTTTTTTCGTGCATGGTGAATAAAGCCAGGGGTTTGCTTGAATTTATTAAGCGGTGGTCGAAGGAATTCGATGACCCTTATGTTACAAAAACTTTATATATTTCATTATTTCATTAGTGAAGTGCATGAACCCTATAGAGTTTTGTGTGCTAGTTATAATGATATGTACCCAATATCCTCCCCTTTAATCAAAACTTTACCTATACCTTCTTCTATCGCGCCTACTAACACTTAACCATAACAAGCACGTGCTTCTCAATGGCCATTTGAGTGTACGGACCGTAGTGCTCCAACGTCAAAGAAGAAAAAAAAATGTCGGATTTATGATATTTAATTTTGCATGTGTGACCGTGAGCATCAGTGATTTATTTATATATATTTATATATTTTTGGTCAAAAGAACTCCGTCTAAATGTGCGGTGTCAACCAGGTCCTTTTTTGCTTATCCATTTTGATGCACCTCGCTATTTCTGTTAGGGTGCTGTGGAGGCGTTCGATTTTAGGCGTTCATTTAAACTACTGTGCAGCGGGGGTGCATTTACAACATCTATGTCATACTGATTTTTGAGTAACGACGTCAGCATCTCAGAGTTTAAAGACGCTTCGTTATCACAGTATATTTTCTTTGTAGTTGGAAATAAGTTTATTAGTTGGATGATAGGGATTTTCACGTCCACTATAGCCCTAGACACTATTGGTTGTACTGTTGCAAATTTGAAGAACTTGTCGATGCAAGTTAGAAATAGTTTATCGGTGGGAAAAATTTAAAAATATGCAGCATTTCGCCGACATATGACGGAATTGGATTCAGATTCTTCAGTGTCAATCAGATTCGTGTTCGTTTTGGAGGGCATTGATGTTTTTTTTTTGCCCGGATTGTGTATGACTTTTGCGCCGTAGTCATCTATAAATGCCATCTAAAGCTTTAATTTGGCATTTGTGTTCTTGTCCGAGACGGCTTATGGTCTGTGTAGATTCTTATGTCACGACCCCATACAAATACTGCCTTGGACTTGGAAGACGATGGATCTGCTGCCTAACGGGTCGGCCCAGTTCATGTTTTGTTGGTTCCTATCTGGTTTTTGAGCTTACGCTCAACCTTGTCATAGTATTGCATGAGGCTTTGGTCACTTTGACGAACCGCTTCAAGCTGTTGCCGCAACGCAAATTTTGTCTGCGTAGGAGCAGTCTAATCTTGCCGGAATGGCATCGAAATGAAGTACAGTGTTGTGTGATACCAGCAACGCTCGTGGTGGGTTCCTAATTGTATTCCAGATTATGGCAACGGCTTGATAATAGGCACTATTGCCTTGGTAAGGCTTAAAAGGTTACTCGTCTCATCTCAAGGTGGTGACCATGTTTTGTAACTGCATATTGACCTAGCTGATTTTAGCTTCAAATTCATTTCGATCGCGCTCATTACGTCTTCTACCTCTTCGATTCGAACCTTGGTCTAAAGCCTCGGATCTCTTCTTCCTCACTATCACTCTCGACTTCTTTCTTAATATCTCTATACATGTTGTCACCTAACATGAGGTTCAATGCATATGGCCGAATATTCTGTTCGGCTGGCATAACAATTTAATGTAGTTAAATTTATTTTATATTTATAATGACTAGTTTTATTCAATTTTCTTTTCATAAATAAAAAGCTGCAAGTCACAATTGTAATTTTTTTTTTTAATGTGTGCAAATGGGTGGTTAGTTAATAATTGGCGTCCGGGTAACAATGCTGCTCCTAGATGGACCCAGGCACGACCTCCAAAGGCGGGTATGCTGAATCGGCTCCTAGGAACACAAGGGTGATCCAAGAATCATGCAACATTTCTACCGACTGTTTTTTACCCTTCAGTAATGTTAACTAGTATATACTATATAGAATGAGTATTTAAAAATAGGCGAAAAAGTCCCTAATGTAATAATAATTGATACCAAATTTTTGTCCACAGATCGTAGCAACATTCCGGACTTCAGGTGCGCGACCCTGCCCTTACTCGATCGGGTGAAGCGAGACCCTGATCTTCCCGTTTCGGCTTATCTGGACCCGAAAACGCTGCTTCCCCTCCTACTTCAGATACCGTATCATCCGGCGGGTGGTCTATGCTATACGCCTCAGGATGCGGTCGCGTAGGGCAGGCGGCATTGTGCCGTTCGGTGTCTCCTATCCATTTGGGGCCGGGGTCCCAACTTACCCGCGAGCAGCAGCCTCCGTCGGTATACCTCTGCTCCTTGCTCGCTCTTTCCTCGCGAACCTGCTCACTGAACGCGTGATGGTGGCTCGTCCGGTAGTAGGTCTCCTCCTCGTCCTCGTACAGTGCTCCTAGCGGTCCCATCACCCCTGATGTCTCGAGACCGGGGCACCACGCGATACGAGGCGGGGTCCGCTCCACCAGCAAGGCGCCGGGACGGTCATCGGGGACTACCTCGTCGTCACCTTCCTCCTCGCAAAGCTCTTCCATCACCCCATCCCAAGTGATGCCTCCGCACCATGTTAGACTGATGGGAGACGGGGACCCTTGGTGGCCGCCATAAGTGACTTCGCTGGTGTCGCTTGCCGTGGTGCTCAAATCCGGGAGGGCCCGTTAGTGTGAATTGCCAGAGGGTCCTACCTAATGGGATTGTGGCTAAGCTGGGCTTGACCCCGGACTAAAACTAAACTAATCTTGGGGCCCGTCGGGGACACCATTGGAGGATCCTAATGACACCACATCCCGCTCGCTATTTGTTAGGCTCGCCGTCCGCCGTCGGCATCTCCCCGGGACCTGCAACTGGACGATGTTGGACGGAAGGGTCCCTCATATCTGGCGGCTAGCTTAGCTGTGAATTCTGCCGAGGCATTTGACAAAACGTGTTGCCGTACCAACACTAGCGCAGGTTGTATTGCCGGCTCTTCTCGGTCGCCGCGCGCTCTGCGTTATCCTGTACCACATCCAATAAATTGCGCTGACGCTGGGTGTCCTCGTCATACAATGCCTTCGGCAACCGCAGCTCCCAGCCCTGCACAAAGAAGGCGGGGCTGAATACCGTCGTGTCGGAGACGCTGCTGTTAATTGCAAAGGAGATTTCCGAATGCAACTGATCCCAGGTGTTCTGCTGAGCCCCGTCCAGGTACTGGGCGATCATCGTCTTTACCGTCCGGTTGGCCTCGGTGCAGTATGTTGCACTTCCATCTCCAGCGATTTAGAGAATGACTGGAAAGCACGCCCCGTAAATTGCGTGCCGTTATCGTACACAAAGGTCTTCGGGATCTCGAAGCGTGCGAGGTGAGTTCCAGTGGCCTTGCGCAGAGAACTCAGCTCCACCCATTTGCTGATTGCATCCAGTAGCACCAGCAGCATCGTATTCCCTTGCTTGGACAGCGGCAACGGAACGACAAAATCGCCGCAGAGTACCTGGAACGGTTCCCCGATTTGCCTCGTAAACATCCTTCCTGCGGGCTTCTCCTGGCTCACCTTGTATCTCTGACAACTGGGACACCGCCGGACATAGCGACCGACATCTAGGAACAGTCCCGGCCAGTAGTATTGCTGCTTCACGCGGGTGCAGGTCTTCCGTATGTCTAGATGCCCCGCAGTGGGCGTCTCTGTCAGCCGGGTCTTCAGCTCTGCGAACGCCTGTTCCTGTCTTGCCGTCCACTCCCACCCGTGGCTCTTCTTGAGCAACGCCGTCAGCGGTTCCACCACGTCGGCGAAGTTTGGCACAAACCGGCGATACCATGAAGCGACACTGAGGCACCGTCGGAGTTTTTTCAGGTTGGTGGGCGCCGTCAGTTCCCGGATCGCGGCGATCTTGTCCGGGTCCGTGTGGATCCCGCCCTCGCAGATGATATGCCCGAGGTACGCGTTCCGCCGTTGGAAGAAGTGACACTTCTCCCAGTTCAGGCATAGATTCGCCTTGCGCAGGCGCTGAAAATCCTTGCGAAAACCTCCAATGTTGCGCCGACGACGATGATAGCGTCCAAATATGCGAACGCGTGAGGCTCCATATCGGGGCCGATGACTGTCTCCAGCGCCTGCTTGAAAGTGGCCGTCGCCAAATAGAGACCAAAAGGTATCGCCTTCCAGTCAAAGAGCCCTTGCCCCGGGACCGTGAAGGTGGTACATTCCCGACTCTCTCGGGCCACCGGAATCTGCCAGTATCCCTTGGAGCACTGTGCGGACTTTTCGAGGGCTCTAAGCGCCCGTCCCGCAGCAGCTCGTCGATCTGCTTATCGATGACTGCTCTCATCGCCGTGTTCCTCGGGTGGTACCGCTGCTTTATCGCCCTGTCGTGACGCATAAGTATCCGATGCTCGGGGATGGTGTATATTCCCGAGAGCGTTACGAACCCGGATAATTCCTGCTATCCACGGCTCTGGATAGTCAGGCGGCTGAGTCCGATGTCCTCGTGGCCGGGACCGAGTCGACTGTGCTACACAGGCCAGGCTTGATCCTGGAACCGAACCCGTTTGGCGGGAGGGCGAAAGGGATTGCGCCGGATGGCTTCGTCATCCACTGAAGGTAACGCCCCGGCCCAACGGCATTTGGGAATCCCGATTGCTCCCTGCGCCGGGCGTGGGTGGCATCCTCGCGGAATAGTACTCGGGTGGCCCTGCCGTGGTCGTGGCCACCCGAAGTCGTGCTGGCTTCCGGCAGAGGTCTGGTTGTAAATGTCGGACGCGGCGCAGGACGTGGGACTGCGCGGTGGCCGGAGTCGGCAAAGGGCGTGTGTCGGACGTCGGGGTCCGGCTTGACTCGCCACGGGAACCGCGAGTCCAGCCTGTACCCGGAGGTCGAGTCGGAGACGTGCTTACCTTCTAGGGCCTTATTTTATCTTATTAATTAAAGCTAAGGCTTCCTGAGCCTCTTCGCCTCTGTGGCCGCCACACCGGCTTTCTTTTGAGTGAGTTTGACATAGCAACACTTTCTGAGCAAAGTTTATATGGAGGAAGGGTATTTAAATTAGGAATTATGACTATTACAAAATTTTGCAGAACAATTTCACCGAATTCACAACGAAATTGAAGCTCCAAATGAGGTATACCAGGTCTTACAAGTTTAGTTCAAGCCAATTAGCTATATTTGTAGACTTTGTATGGAAAAGGATGTAGAATGTCCTGAACGCAAAGGAGCTCGGACAAGCAATTAACAATTAAAAGCTGTTGTAACTCTCTTTTCTTACTTTTATGTGGCCTTATAATAGTGTTTACGAAAAGAAATCCTTTTAAATCAACTGCTAAAATAATTTCAGTTTAAGGGATTTGGTCTCGATCAAAAGCATTACTAGTCGAATCCATGAACTACATACATAAGTGGTCCGCACCATTGCAAACATATGCTGATGTTGCATTTGTATGTGTGAGAAACAACGAAATATACGTTGAGAGTGTCGTTATTCAGCACTACACTGCGCAAAAATATGTTTTAAAAATGTAAATTAATAACATTATTTAAAATTAAAATTTAAAAAACAAAAAAAATAATAAAGACGTGTAATTAAAAAATTAATGAAATCATTTCAATAAAAGAAAAAATGTATCCACTAAAATAAAACTATTGATTTATGACATTTTCTAAGCGCATAAAAATTAACCTACCCATTAAATTCCTTGATCCGCAAAAATTCGGCAAAATGCTGATTGTATCTTTTGTTTCCAATTTTCACAAAATAATGTTCCTGCTAGACGCCACCACGATGCTTTAAGTTGTTGCAAACATTGAAGATACCTTATCCAAATATGTCATACCGATATGCAAATACTGGTACTCATGTGGTAAGTTATGGATTCTTCAAGTACTCGCTTAAGCTTTTTACTAACATCGACAATCACTAATGGAATTTCGTGAGCGATATTGTGTTACTTTATATTTCCTTTGGGAACAAGTGTGACTGCAAAAACAAAAGAACAGCAAAAAATATTAAAAAAAAATTTTTAAATTCCAATAAAATAGAACAGCAACGTTGGTTGCGAAACTTATTAAGCTGTATTTATCATATTCAAATGTCAGTTGTGCGAGCCCTGGTCCCATGCATTCGAGCAATAAGCGGGCGGTACTCAGGCAAATATTTGTGAAAGCTTGTAATTGATAATTCCGCTTACTGTGGCAATAACTTTACTATTATTTAAATATTTATATCCTTAGAGGCAACAATTTTAAGTATTTCAACTTATGGACATGATTAGTATACAACGTGTGTGGCTGCGTGATCTTCGGATCGTAGGTATTATTATGATTGCCGGTGCAAAGGCAATGGCTGACGATCCCCTAACCATTGTCCTAATTCTGGGTGTTTGTGTGGAAGATAACTAAAATGCAACCCTTTCATTTATTTATTATTAAACCCACGATAGGTTTAAATCCTAGGTGTATTGGCTCTTTCAGCTCCCATTGCTCTTTAAGTAATATTTTTGTCTAGCCATCCATGAAGAAAGACAACAACAAAATGTATTGAAAATAGACGTCAAAGAGGAGACAAAAAATGTCGATGCCCGCGATGTCGAGTTGCAACAACATGGGCCACGCACAAAAAAATAAATTGCGCAGTTAGCCGCGACCTCTGCAATGAGTGAAAAAATGGTGATTTGTTCTTAAGTCGTTCTTCTTCGAAGGGCACGGAAATTAAAGTAAAGTTACTAAAGAAATTGAAAATTCCGAATTTTAAACGCGATATTTTGTAATTTTTGGCATTGCAGTCCCTTCGCGCACATATTCTAGCAGCTTCACGACTGCGCCGGTCGCGGTGGTGTGAATGTCTCGCTGCTCTGTTGCTCCCACTCTTGAATTTGTTGCCATTGCCTGATGTAAAGTTTTCGGATTTAGGTATAAATAATTACGAATGTATTAACAATCTCTCGGGAGATTGATCTTTCTTCGCTGGAATGATACAGAAAGAGTAACAGCAAACATTTATATCGGTTATTTTATACTTTGCATTTCAAACTAAAAAGTAAATAAGGTCGGCATCCAAAAATAAAAAAGTAAATTTAATGAATACTTAAAATGCAATAAACGGATTATTATAAAAGATATTTATATATATCAGTTTAAGAGATTTAAAATTAGAAATAAGGTTAAATCAAACTATGCCGCGGAGACACTGGAAAATAATATGTGAAATATTAATACAACTATAATGTTGTTGTAATATAAATATAAGTTGAAGTTTAATTAAGAAACAAGCACAATGGAATTTCGCCTACTTTTAATTTTATTTTTATTATTATTTCTTTATTGTCGCCGGAATCGTTCAAAGCCATTAGAACATGACCGGGCGTTTTGAAGGAGGGGTGAGTATGGAACATATGGGCCTAAAAACGATTATTTACAATATTACAGTAATGTAGATGTGTTTAACTTGTTTCTAATTATTGCACAAAGCGGGAAGACAGATCGCTGGGGTGCATTCTCTTAAGTCTTCTAAAAGTTTGCGGGTCAGCCAGCCTGCTAGCCAGTGGATTAGGGTGATTCCTTAGCCTGTCGAAGTAGCGTCTGCTGTGTTGATTGAGGAGGTCGCCCACAGGAACAAGGCGTAGATCATTTAGGATGGCCTGATTGGTCACGTACCAGGGAAGTCCGGATGCCCGTCGAGCAGCGCGTGCCTGCACTACCCTCAGTCTGTTTAGCTGGTGCTTGGACGCCGTGCCCCATACTTCGATCGCATACGTCCAGGTTGGCGTGAGAATTGCTTTGAGAAGCAATACTTTCGTTGATAACTGAAGCCTTTTGGAGCTCAGGAGCCAGTCGAGCTTTTGGAGCTTGCGAACGCATTTACCTTTGATTGCCGTGATGTGGGTGTTCCAAATGAGACGGCGATCCAAGTGTACACCCAAGTAGCAGTGAGAGGTGGCGTTATTGATGGTATCACCATTAAATGAGTGGACAAATTAAAACGAGTATTAAGGTTTATATATTATATTCAAAAGAAATCTTTATTATTCCGCTGAATATTATTAGAGTAAATAGCTTCTAAAAATAACTATGGTGTTAGGTTAAGCACATTTACATTACATCGGATAAGAATATTATGAGAGGTAAAAAGGAGAGAAGTTTTTTTAGATTATTAGATTTAGATTATTAAAATGAATACAATGGAAATCATGGAGTAGGATATTTAACTTAAACTATGCATGTGGCTATGCGGTCGAAAGGGTAACAGAAGGGATTACCCGAGCCATGCTCAAGACAGGTGATCATTGGTTGGGCGGGTAACAGGCAGCGTAAAAACATCTACGTCCCATCAACCGAAATTTTCCCTCTTTCTTTTACTCAACTTAAATCCTTTCTTCTTGAACTAGTTTGCAATTTCGCGTATGAATTCGTATGAATTCGCAGGCACGCTCAATTTTCTTGTTTAATGATAATAAACCGCTATTATATCTGGACAAGGAAGATTCGACCCCAAAAGCTGACGATTTTAGTTCATTACGGTGCGCTTTAAACGTTGCACGTTACCACGCTCGGATCATCGACAACAGGAACAATTTGTCGCCCACCGTAGTGTAAAAATACTCAAGTAAAACAGTCGAGAATATTTTGTCTTTTGCAAATATTCATACTTGGTACCCTAACTATGTATATGTGCGTATTCAGTATTGGGGTAATGATAAAAAGAAGAATGTTTTCATTTTAAATACATATGTTTAGAAATACGAATCGGTAAAAACAGTAAAATGTTTTGCATATATCTATTTATACCAAAGAATAAAGATCAATATTCTGAGATAAGAAATAACTTTTAAGTGGTTCAGAAAAGTTGAAAACAAATCATCTGTTGTTGTTGTTCTGCGAGCGAATAGTGCCTTCATACCCTACCGATGACTGATTTTAAGGGAAGGGGGCAGAAACGAAAACAGCTGTTTAATACATCTTTTGCTTTTGTTTTGTTTCCTTTTTTTACTTTCGGCTCTCTGGGGCCTGTCGCTGAAAAATGTTTGTGCCCATTTTCGTTGTATGAAATGATTAGACTATAATCATCATATAATGGTTAGAGGTATTACCAACCTTAATCATGCTTTTGATCTCATAAAGATCTCTCTAGTTTGATAACGTAGTAATTAAAGTTAATCAAGGAGTCACGGCCAGAATCCTTCCAAAGGACTCTAAAACTTATAGACTTATTGCTGATCATTCTGATGAATTGGAAATATAATTCCACACTTATTGCCAATTGCCAATTTTAAAATATTTGGCTTTTAAACTGTTCAGGTGCGTAACCCAAGATCAAGGTCTAGCCGAAATAAAAAACTGAACATATTCATTTGAACATTATTTATATTAAACCATCCGCAGGGATAAATGAAATATATGATATAGTAACATTTTGCCGTCAACGGGTGTGAATAGAAAGAATGCAAAAACATCAGAAATTCCTCAATGCATACGATACCAAGAATTTGGCCACACAGCGAAGTACTGACGTCGACATCCCAATCGTGGTCAATGTGACGAAGATCATCATACAAAGCAATGTGTAAGTCTCCCGCCTATCTGACACTCTGTAGGGAATCATACGGCAAGCTACAAGGTTGGCCAGTGGTATCAGGATTACCTTAGCCGCTCTATGGTTTCTTCAAAGAAGCAAAACTGCCGGCATGCAATGGCATTTAAGGTAAAATAAGAGAAGCTGAGCTCGTGGCGCACAAAAACAGCGTTAATATCTTACTATTAAGTGAGATAAGGCTTAATCGAGGAGAAATTCTCAAAATATTTGGCTAGGCAGGTTTCTATTCGATGTCCTGATGGAAAATTGGCAAAAAATGAGCCAATGCTTTTGGTCAACTTCTGGAGGGTCGCTTCACTCAACCGAAGGAAGGATGGAACAAACTAGACAGGTCCATCCGAGTTTGGAGACTCCACTGCAGATGTCATTACCTATTAAGTCTATAAGGGTTGAGGAAACATCAGAAGACTTCCAGTATATGCCCAAAAAAAAATGTTTCGGGTATTAATAGTATGAAAATATATCAATTTCATACTTCCAGAAGCAAAAGATTATTGACCAACCTGTTGATTTATTCTTCCCTTGTAGATTTTGAATTAGAACGCACAAGTTGCATTTAAAATTAGCGTATATTAACAGAAGAACTTAGAAAATATAACCAACACACAAGTTCTTATTTAATTGTTTTTTACCAGGGAGGCCTTTTTTCAACAGGTTATGGCCCCAGTGATCGCAAACTCAAACTATTATTACAGTAAAAAGCAGAAAACACATTTTCGACAATCAAAACATCCAGAGCAGTACAAATACCATGCATGTATATATGCATATTTCTAACCGCATGGTTTTTCTTCTTTCACCATACTGCCTTTATAGAACTCACATTTACTTATGTGTGTGTGTTCATGTAGGCACTTAGTACAGTATTTGTTTGAACCTAATTATTTTTCTTTCTTTCATCTCGGATTTACCAATTTTCAGTTACAATTGGAATTAAAGATAAACAAAAATGAATAAGGAGAATAAGTTGAAGAAAATTTATCCTTTTCGTGGTGAAAAATATTCCGTATGGAAGATTCGTGTCAAGGCAATTTTAGCTGAAAACAATATTTTATTTTTTACCACAAGAGGCAGATGAAATGTTAACAATGGCAAAAAAAATTAGCCAAACGCGATATTATAGAATTTTTAAGCGACTGTTTTCTTTTCTTGCTGACAATAATTTGACCGCTGAAGAAATTAAAAAAAAAATTAGATTATGTATATGAGCGTTAAAGTTTGGCTTTCTGTGTGGATGCAATTATTTTATTTATTTATTTTTTTTTAATAGACTTTGGTTGTTTATTTTGAATCTTCTCCTACGAGATTAACAAGTGTTAAAATCTTAAAGTACTACATTATTCTAATAATTTGTTAAACTGCATTTATGTTAGAAAGTCTTAAAATTGGTCGCTGGATGGGACGGTCGTTACGACGAAGGCGGGAATGGCTACATACCAACGTTAATGCTTTAGCGGGGTGCCACGGTGCCACAGCACCACGGTGCACCAGTGATAGTTCTCAGGATCTTTGATTGGGCTCTCTGCTCGATTTCTACGTTGCTGTTGGTGGCACGAGAGTAAACTTATTAGTCTGTAAGAGGGGGTGAGAGTGTGGTCTTCTCCAGGTTGGTAGCATTATGATGATTGACTTTTTCCATCTCTTTGGAAAGCAGCCCAGTCTTGTCATCGCGTTGAACAGCTGGCATATGACATAGAGGGAGTTCAATCAACATTTTAGGAGTTATTAGATCTCAGCCTGGAGATTTTCTCGGTTGTAGCTGCTCTTTTATAACTTTTATGACTTCGCATGGACGAAATACAATTGGATCGGCAATGTGAAAGTCGTCTTCTGTTTGCGACCTCATATTACTCACGTTTGTTGCTGGATTTGGCTGGAACACATTTTGAAGGTGGGCAGCGAATGTATCGGCTCTGTCTTTGTCTCTTCGGGCCCAGCAACCTGCAGGGGTCCTTATTAGCGTAACCGCTATTGTTGGAGAGCTCAGTGTTGAGTGGGCTTTCAATAGTGGGAATTTTGAACTGGATGGAGATAGTTGCTCTATGTAGCGCTGTTGGGATCTTTGAGCCAGTTTATGCTGTTAGAGGTTAGCATGACGGGATTGTCATTACTAACTGGCTGTTGGTTTAGGCTAAAGAATACAGGCGAGTGGTCTGATGATAGATCCGAGAGAGGACTGACGCTAATCAGATTTCGTGGGATGTTTTTTGTAACTGCAAAGTCAATCAAGTCTGGCCGTTTTCTGGGGCGACGGAACTGTCCCATTAAATGATGGGCATTTAATTCAGTCCTTTTGTATGGTTGTATTTTTTGCTTATACCTAAAATTCTATGTATTAGCCTCGCAACAACCTTTGGCTTTCTTATCGTTTCCCCACCCCACGCCGGTACTCAAACCCGACACCGCGACGTTTATATTCCGATTCTGTTTACCTTCGCTTCTTTGTATATTGTAGCGGCAGCTCAGCCGCCACAATGCCTTGGCTATAGCAATTTTGTTTATTTAAGGCTGCTTAGGCATGCAACTCATTGTCCATGAGCTCCCCATTCCTAACTTATAGGTATAGAAAACAATATAGCGACTCAGAGTCGGACAGTGAGAGGCCTCCATTACTTCCAAGCCAATGAAGGCAGCTACTAGTGCCTCTTCCGATAAAAAAGGCTAGCGAAGATTTGCGTAGGGAAAATGAATTGCGCAAAACAATAGACGACCTGGCCAGGCAGGTGGCATAACGGGCAATGTCGTCTGTAACAAACCACTGGACGCGGCAGCGGATAAATGTCTACCCGAATTTGCTGGAGCACAGGAAACATATGTCTCCTGGCGGCAAGCTGCCTCAGCCGCATACCGCATATTCAAAGGTTATGATAAAAGCTCTCGACATTATCAGGTAATAATAATTACGAGCAAAATTAGGGGCCCTGCTGGGCCGTGCTGTCTTGTATTGTATTGAATTTCAATGAAATTATACATTGGCTCGATTTCACATACAGTGACAAGCGGCCGATGCATGTTATAGAACAAGAGATGGGCGCCCTCAGGCATGGAAATCTCTCACTGCTGCAGTATCATGGCGAGGTAAAGAAAAAACTGACCCTCCTCACAAACAAGACCACTATGTCGCACGACGCTTCGGCGTCCATAGTCTTGTGCGACAAATTCCGGGATGATTCCCTTCGAGTATTTATCTCGGGATTAAACACATTATTTAATTGTGTTACAAAAACATTTTAATATTATTGTAGACAGTTTCTTATTTTCACTGTTTCCTATTGTTGTAATCGTTAATTACCTCTTCGTACATACCAACCATTTATAGGTTCCATTGCAAGGAATCTCCTTTCACATGAATTCTTCTCGACCAGGTCAGTTTTCATTAAGCAATTATTCCTTTTGTAATAACTCTACAACGTAGAAAATATTTACGTGCGGGAGCTTGTATTTCATTAATAATATCTCGCTTTTCCATATTTAAAAGGTTAGTAAAACCAATTTAAGATTTTATAATTTTTTTTTTTATCTAATGCTTGTATAATACTCTTAATCTAGAATTTAATCTTAGAATTTGGCCCATTTATAATATTTGGCTGAATAACTACCTCAAGTCTGTCTAATCTGTCTTCAATATTTACAGTGTAAACATCTGGTATATTGACAACTAATTCACTCATTGAATCTTTCATATCCTTAATGGACTTGTCAATATATTCGTTAATAACAATCTCGGTCCTCTCTTGTGGAATGGAGCCATTTTTTATGCGATTTTTTTGTATATTGAGATGATGATTATAAACAAATTTTTATATGGTTACATAAATATGTATATACTAAATTAGCGTATAGTTTTAGCTTCTGTTAATTATTCATTTATTGATGTAATCTATTTTCTATGATTTGTATTTACCGCTGATTCCGATGCTATTAGGAGTTGTAGTCATTCTACTAGCTCATTTGGATCGTCCCAGAATACATAATTGGGTTACTTCGCTTCAAGTGTGATAAATCCAGATCCACTTACAATTTCCTTAATGCGCTTGGGTGTTGACTCGGCAATGGGTAATTTTGCTAAAAGTGTTTTAATGATTTTAAAATATTTAATTGCCCTCGTTCGACATAAATTAGTTTTTAGTCAAATTTTCTTTGTATATTTCTAGATCATTTTTATTAAAATTCTTTAGTAGATGGTGGAAATCTAAAAAATATTCTCCACCGGTGAGTCGGTAGTTTTCTCCATCGCCAAATTTAATTTTATTATTTAATAGATTTATTACCCAATATTAATTGTCCAGATACATTTATATATGGACAATTTGTCTTAAAATATGATCTCGTTTCAGATCACAGATGTTTACATCTTGTGAACTCTCTTCAAGCAACGGGGGTTTATTTAATATCAATGGTGATGATGTTTGAGACGACACTTGACTTGTTAATACAGGCGATGAATGACAAGAGGCTTGTATTTATTTAATTTTTTAGATAAAAATCGAGGGTTCTATCTACCCGTTTGGTTAGGATGTAACATTTCTTACTAAATAAATCAAAAATACAATTATCGATATGTCTGTATATGTATGGGAGGTAGACATAATAATTAAGAAGCTTTACTCTCTTTGCTGCCAAAATATCAAACCTTATGTTGCAGTGTATATTTTTAAATTGGATCCTGCCTCTACATGAGTTAAAGGCAAGCTGGGAAGAGGCCTCCTCGATGTCCTTCAACAACGCATACAAATCTTGTTGGGTGACACCGACAGGTAAATTGTTGGTGGATCTGGTCGTGGAGCTGGTGGCGGCTGTGTTCTTGATGCTGCTAGAAAATGCTTGATGATTGGCAAGTGTTCCTTGCTGAATGATATTTTTCCTAGACGAGCTGCCTTAGTTTCTACTCCCACTGCCTAACAATTGTGGAATGGAAAGGGATTACAAGACATTCTTTGTCTAAGCACAAATTTTCAATGCTAGTGTTTTGAAGGCAGTGGAAATTTGCTGCTATACTGTTGATCCATAAGCCTGGTAAACCAGAGGTTGACCCTGAGTCATATCGACCAAAAAGTCTCTTACCCGAATTACAGTTATTATAACTCAAAACAGTATTTTGCCAGATTAGCAATTTTGCTTTCAAGGAAGACAAGAAACCGTGGAACAGGTCCACAGATTTGTGCAACAGGCCTTTGATGATCAGGAGCATTCCAATGCAGTCTTTATTGACATGCAGCAAGCCTTCGATGATGATGGCCTATTTTGCAAAATCAAAAATCTCTACTATGGACTTTTAAGATCATATCTGGAAGGATGAGAGTTAGAGATAAATACTCGAATAACTTTATAATGAGAGCAGGAGTTTCACAGGGCAGTGTGCTTGGATATTGCTCTATTTGTTGTATACTGCTGATATACCCAACCTCAAAAGTCATCATATGGTAGCACCCTCCAAAGCAATTATTGCAACTTATGCAGATGACATCGCAGTCATTTTTATTAAAATTCTTTAGTAGATGGTGGAAATCTAAAAAATATTCTCCACCGGTGAGTCGGTAGTTTTCTCCATCGCCAAATTTAATTTTATTATTTAATAGATTTATTACCCAATATTAATTGTCCAGATACATTTATATATGGACAATTTGTCTTAAAATATGATCTCGTTTCCCACTGCCTAACAATTGTGGAATGGAAAGGGATTACAAGACATTCTTTGTCTAAGCACAAATTTTCAATGCTAGTGTTTTGAAGGCAGTGGAAATTTGCTGCTATACTGTTGATCCATAAGCCTGGTAAACCAGAGGTTGACCCTGAGTCATATCGACCAAAAAGTCTCTTACCCGAATTACAGTTATTATAACTCAAAACAGTATTTTGCCAGATTAGCAATTTTGCTTTCAAGGAAGACAAGAAACCGTGGAACAGGTCCACAGATTTGTGCAACAGGCCTTTGATGATCAGGAGCATTCCAATGCAGTCTTTATTGACATGCAGCAAGCCTTCGATGATGATGGCCTATTTTGCAAAATCAAAAATCTCTACTATGGACTTTTAAGATCATATCTGGAAGGATGAGAGTTAGAGATAAATACTCGAATAACTTTATAATGAGAGCAGGAGTTTCACAGGGCAGTGTGCTTGGATATTGCTCTATTTGTTGTATACTGCTGATATACCCAACCTCAAAAGTCATCATATGGTAGCACCCTCCAAAGCAATTATTGCAACTTATGCAGATGACATCGCAGTCATTTTTATTAAAATTCTTTAGTAGATGGTGGAAATCTAAAAAATATTCTCCACCGGTGAGTCGGTAGT
>VNJM01000941.1:0-14080 GCA_008042475.1 Drosophila kanapiae | reverse complement strand
AATTTTTTAAACTTTTAAAATTTTTCAAAATTTTTAAAAAATTTGAAAAAATTTGAAAAAATTTGAAAAAATTTGAAAAAATTTGAAAAATTTGAAAAATTGTTTCAAATTTTTCAAGTTTTTTCAAATTTTTTTTTCGATTTTTTTTTAAATTTTTAATATTTCTAAAATTTTTAAAATTTTTAAAAATTTTTTAATTTTTTTAAAATTTTTCAAATTTATCAAATTTTTCAAATTTTTTAAAATTGTTGTCAAATTTTCAAATTTTTAAAATTTCTTAAATTTATCAAATTTTTAAAATTTTTAAAATTTTTCAAATTTATCAAATTGCTCAAGCTTTCAAAATTTTAAAATTTTTAAAACTTTGTTTAATTTTTCAAATTTTTTCAATTTTTTTTCGATTGTTTCAAATTTTTCAATTTTTTTCAATTTTTTCAAATTTTCAAATTTTGAAATTTTTCAAAATTTTAAAATTTTAAAATTTTTAAAATTTTTTAAAAATTTTTTTAGTTTTTTTTAAAAATTTGAAAAAATTTAAAACAATTTGAAACAATTGAAAAAAATTTGAAAAACTTAAAAAATTTGAAAAATTTAAAAAATTTAAAAAAATTGAAAAAAATTAAAAAAATTTGAATATTTTTAAAATTTTTTCTTCAGAGAGTCGGTTCTGCTCTCGACGCCTTAGTACCAGCTGGATAGGTTTACTAACTTGCACTCGATGAGGGACTCGGCCGATAGGGCCAAGTTCTTGGCTGCTTCCGCATTGGCTCAATTTCTGAAGAAGATGGAGCAAGCTAGGAAAGCAATTCAGACTGGGGATGAGCCTGTGTGCCCATCTGCACTTCGCGACTATGTTGTCGTCCTTTTGATCCTGCCCATGGCCATCACGAGTGAGCTCTGGGCTGGTGAAAGTCAAATCGATTACTGACTTGGACAACCTTGTGGCTTCCTGCTCTTTGGCCTGACTTGCTGCCAGCTTGAGTCGCAGTCGTGCGGGCGTCCGGCGTCACCAACAAAAACATTTCTTGTACAATGCCTTATATTTTTTATTCTATTTCTAAGTAGGGCCTTGAGGTTTTCTTAATTTTTCTGTTTTAGTTGTTGGTTATTTTGTTTGTATATCAGGGTATAAATATACAAACAAAATAGCCATAGGATACAAGGGTAACACAGCTTAGTACCAACCGAGAATGTGTGTACCAGAATGTGTGATACATAAAGTATATATATTCCGTCTGTCGAAGTTGTTAAGCAATAAATTTTTTATTTTTAAACTGACCTTGAAACCTTGCAATTACACATACCTTGTAACTTACAAGGTCGAGGATTCGAGTCCGATCGTGGGCACAATCTTTTTTGATTTGCTTTTTTGTGTTATTGTTAGTTTTTTTTACACATTTAACTTGAAACTAAAATAAAAACTTAACTTAAGTGCTCTGCAGCAGAATATATAATTAATAATATTAAACAAATGGATTTGAGATTATGTGGGGCTTGAACCTTATCCTAGCTTACAGAAAGAGATTACGTGCACAGACCAATGGGTGACACGTATATTTGTGGATATTATGGCAATTGTCTATTAAAAATTGTTGCACTGTAACATTCTTAGTAGTTGATTCTGAGCTTATAGTTTACCATTTTCATACCTTTTGTTCTGCTTATCTTAAAAGAGTAGATGAGTGTGTATGCTTATTTTTCTTGCTTGTTTGTTATGGTCAACAAATTCATATCGTTCTTTCCCTTCGCCAACAACGTATGTAAGACAAAGCATTTAAGCCGGGGTATTTATAGACCTCTTTTTTCTCCGCAGCTCGCAGGACTAAGTAGTACAGGAGTGTGAAATACAATGACAAAGATAAAAGTAAACCAAACCGAAACACAAAAATGCTGCTGCAGGCCCAGTGAGTTTTGACTCCAGCTGCGCAAGCACAATCACGAGGGCGGTTCCGAAAGGCCTCAACCCAAAACCTGGGTTGTTGGATGACGGTGTAGGTTACCGCAGTCTTCGCCAATACCTGCGGCGGTGGTAGCCGAGGCAGTCATGCTATTTACGCGTGCGCAACACTATATGCTGAGAAGCTGGCTGATGCACACTCTTCTGTTGTTTTTTTTATCGGCCAACCTCTCAGCCGCATGGATGAATAAGGTACGGCAAAGATTACGGGAACGATAGACCGTTTAAAAGTGCTGAACAGTGCAATGCATAAAAATGATATTTTTCTTGGACATTGATGTACTACGGTCAGTACACTCAAGTGGCCTTTGCGGCACCAAGCACGTGCTTGTTAGAGTTAGCTGTTAGTAGACGCGATAAGAGAAAGTATTGGTATAGTTTGTGAGGGAATTAACTACTGGCATGCTACCTAAATGTTTAGTTGCATAGGTACAAAGTTAGTTAATATTAAAGTTTTTAGTTTGGGAAGGCTATCTACTTTTGAGGTTATTGGGTACATTATAATTAGCACATAAAACTCTAAAGGGTTTATGCATTTCATACGATGATCTACATTGGCTCAACACTAAAGGTAAATAAGATCAAGTATTTCTACTCGGTACGTAGGAATTTAGCTGACCTATAAATCTCTCCGTCACCACGGATAAAATAATAAATGAAGGTAATACCTATCATAGTTCCATGGTTGGCTAACGATGGTAGGTTAATTAGCAGAAGTCTACTTGTATAAGAGGGTAACCTTCGGTCTGAATCCCAGTTAAAACCGCGTAGAGCGAAAAGTAAAAAGTTCATTTGAACCGATTCGATGCGTTTTCTGTGGACATCATATTGTGGATTCAAAACGGAGGATCCATACTCTAAGATAGGACGAAGTTATGAAGTATATAAAGTTTTTGTAACATAAGGGTCATCAAATTCCGCCGACCAACGCTTAAGAAATCGAAGCACACCCCTGGCTTTATTTAATAAGCACGATATATGATTAAAAAGTCAAGTTAAGGATCCAGCCGGACGTCCAAATCATCGACCAGAGTGATACTTTCCAAAGAGCAGACGTTCAAAATATAAGTCGCAAGCATGGGAGTGAAACGTGAGAGTGTGATTAGCTTACACTTAGAGCCATTTAAGTTTAATAAATTAACATGGCACCACGTTTGAAAGTTATTGAGATCTGTTTGTAAAGCCGACTGGCAAGAGCTGTCTTTATACTGCACACAAAGCATAACGTCATCTGCGTACATGAGCACTGCAAAGTTAGCCAAAACTTTGGGGAGGTCGTTAAAAAATAATATAAACAATAAGCAATCCAAATAGCTCCCTTGCGGGACCAGAGGTAAACCGAAGAACATTCGATAAGTTGTTTTTAAAGAGGACTTTCTGTGCCCTGCCAATCAAAAACCTTGGGATCCATTTATAAAGATCAACCGGAAAACCTTAAATCGAATTTCTTAAGAAGGGAATGATTAACTGAGTTAAATGCTTTACTAAAATCAGTACAATTACATCTGACTGAAAGTTTTGTTGGAAGCCCTTCATTATAAATGAAGTGAGCTGCAAAAAATATTGATCTTAATCTAATAAATCCAAGTTGACAATGAGAAAAGACTAATCTACAAAGATGCTGCAAATGGGGAGTTATAGATTTTTCAAAGAGGCGTGGGATAGCTGACATCTTAGAGATTCCTTTATTATTGCTGGCATCCGTTTTGCTACCTTTTTTATGGGGAGGAACAAGAAGCGATTCCTTCCAAATAAGGGGAAAAGTTGAGTTTCTAAGGATTTTATGTTTTTGAAGTTGTTTGAGATTGACGGATGGTATAACGGAACACACTCATTAAAAAAGGAATTCATGGCATTGTAAAAAATATCAATGGCGTTAGCCATGTCAGTGCACATATAGAAATAGGAACAATTAAAATCTAATTTAAAATTGTTCAGCCTTCCGCTCTGCGAAAGCAGTGGTCCTGTTTAGGTGGCCGATCAGACCTACATTCCAGAGCAATATCGATAGGCACATCGTACGTAGGATGATATAGATCTTCGGGCTGTGTCAGTGGAGGAACCCTAGCCAAACTGACTCTTGCCGAGTCAGGGACAAAGCAGAGATCAAGTAAGCGATCTAAAGAATTTCGGGCATGGTTGTTTTGAGACAGCGAAATGTCGAACAAGCCATTAATAAAGTCATGTTGTGCGGTAGTAAAAACAGTATTTGAAGATTTGGTAGCAGACCAAGAAGCTCCAGGAATGTTAAAATCACCTAGAACTATTAAATGGTCTCTATCCGAAAGTCTATTGGAGATCCCATTGATAGGGGAAAGATGGTTCCAATAAATGGGAAGTTCCGACAGCGGAAGAATGTAGGAACATGTAATATAAATGAAACTAGCTTTCACAGATAGCTCTACACAAGGGAATTTACCACCTCAGGGGATGGGCCGATGGGATATTCGGCTTTAACCAGGTTTCTGTTAACACAATGAAATACAAACGAAAAGCTATTGGAGTACAATTTAGGGAGCTTACTATGTAAGCCTCTTGCATTCTGATAGGAAATAAGGATAGATTTAGTTAGGTTTTCGAAATGGAAGACGTAGAGAGCAGAGTGGTCTGGTCTGGCCTTGGAAGACTTATTACTATAGGCCGCCTTATCCTTTTCTTAGCTTCGAACTCTTTTACAGCAACATACTGCGGCCAAAAGTTTTCAGAGCATATTGTTCTAAATATCTCCTTAGGGACATTTATTTTGAAAGTTATAATATCCCTAGCATAAGAAAATTAAAATTTATTCACTCAAACTTTTGATTTATCGGCTTTTGTCTTGCTTTGAATATAGACAATAACATCGGATGTCAAATGTTTGTTTAGGGGAAAGCCGCAAACCAAATATATGCTTCATAGGTTGTACTACTATGAGCGATTTTGCCGACACAGTCTGATTGTCTATGTTACCAACTGGGGCCGCTAGTCCAGAACTGGGGAGTTTCCGGGACTGGGTTCTGTGGAGTCGTTGATTGTGACCCCTCAGCGAACAGCACTAGGTGCCTCCTGCGACACAATCCGATACTTAATCTTTATTAAGACATTAAGGTCGATACTGATATGGAGAGCGCCATCGAGGGAGTAAGCGGTTAACTACCGGGGAGTTTGCCTGTTTTTACGTTTGCCGCGATAAGAATACCGATTAGCTATAATTTTAGCTGCATGGCGAGCTATTAAATGTGAGTAATAAGGCATTGCCATATAACGTCGTTTTTTGCTGATACCTCCTTAATTGAAGACACTGTCAGTTCTTCCGTTTTAATATTAACCTGTGAGCCCGAATCCAAAAGAATCCTAACCGTCTATTTTTTATCTCACTGATTCTTTACATCAGTAGCATTGCAGTTGCTAATAGGACCGTTTTGTGGGTTATGATACAGTGATGCGTTAAATGATTGCTGAGCTAGTTGCGTACCTATGATTTGTTCAGTCGCTTCCACATTGCCATATGTAATTTGTTGCACCGTATTGTACCTATGCAACAGTGAGTGATGAGATTTGAAGAAGACTCGGCCATTCGAGAAATAGGTACACAATTATACAGAGCGGACAACTTTTTTCTAATTTAAAACGAGCATCTACTGATTCGATCGCTTTACGTTTACCAAGGGATAGTATGCACCTATAGATTGCAGTGACCGTGTCGATAAGCAACTCCAACGAGGTAGCAGACAGAGAAGAAATAGTGAGAATGCTCCGCGCTACATTATTAAAGAAGTTTAAGCAAGGATTATCATGAACGCAACTAATACTCTGCAGTGCCTTTGGGTAGTTGTCATCATGAATGGAATCTATCTACATTCGTCGAAAGCGAATAATCAACAAAACTTTTAAATAAATTCAGCATAGCTGCCATCAAATTTTAATAACTTTATGCGAGGGCGATATTTATTTCCGGTTTCTGAGGCGATCGCGAGAGTTCTCTATCTGCGTTTGACCTAGAATTAACCGACATAAGAAACGACTTCGCAGTAATGCATAATTCATCGAAATCCGCACGACAAGATATGTCCACACTGATTTGCTCGATTTGCTGTTGAATATCGAACGCCTTCTGAATAAAACCATTGAGAATGTCTAAACGACATTTGCAGGCTGCATCGTTGATCCTATCAATGCTTTGTTTAACGCGATCTAGCTGTTAAAGCAGATCATCTGTACCGAAATGATCTTTTTTGACGGAAGTAGTTTTGACTATACGCTTCTACAATCACTGCGAAAAAATGAGGAGATGTAATTTTCTGTAAATTAATGCTCTGCAGCTTCCGTCGACTTAATATCTCAAAATTCTGCGATCTAATTATTAGACGCAAACCAAAACGAAATCAATTAAACTTGATGCACTTAGCAATGGACATAAGGAGCAGCGATGAAATCTCGGCTACTCCGCGCAGATAGTTGATGTCGATGATTTAGGTTGCACATCACGTATATATGTGTGTCTTCCGACGATTATCGCTCTTTGGTTCTTTGTATTGGTGCAGCGATTACTTGCCACGAGAAATATTTGTTTCAAATATGCTGTCCAATAATAGCTTATTACTTGTTTTTTGGGGGATACTTTGCCAACGGCGATATAATGAATTCCAGTGTATGCACTCGTGTGTGTGCGTGGAGACGGCAAATCCAACGAGAATATGAACCCAAGCGGCAGCTTTGATGCGGCTTCCATTTTAAGTGATGACTTTTCTGCATATACAGCTATTGGTGGTTTAAAATGGAAAAGGTGTTTAGTTATTCTTTAAAACTATATAAAAAGTTTAAGAAATTTAAATGAATTGATTATACAGGCTAGCTCCTGTTCTTTTTTGACTTTTGTAAATTTTCTGACTGAGTACCATTAAGATGGTTTACGAAAGGATTTGTTTGAATTTAGTCTAGTTTGCTCATCTGCGATTAACAAACTTCACTGGCTTTGATAAATCTAATGATAAAGTGGTTTCTATGAACCTATGTGTGGAGATCATCAGAACACTATCGTTATGTAGATCACCATTTGGCTATTAAGTGATAATCTCTTGGTGTTACCCCTGTTGCAAAGACTCACTTCCTTCGATGTTATCCGCGCTACTCCACTTAGAATGGTGAGCGTTCAGGTCGCAGCCGATGACTAAACCAGGGCATATAAGCAGGCCGCAGCCTCATCGGAGTTGGTTGGATCTCCACACCTACTGTCGTGTTGCCACCATCACTAAAATTATGAAGCAGAAGAATGCTAAGATTCTTTTTATTTAAAATATAAGAACGAAGATGATGAATATAAGCTTATATTTCATTTTTTCTAGCCAAGCACCTTTCCAGCAGCCAAAGGGAGCTGGAGATTATTTCCCAGCGTTAACTGTAATAGAGTAAACACATTGTTCTGCTAAATTTTTTATTTGTATATATAGACTACAATTTTTGCTATTTATAATTTATAATTTATCTGATATAGGATTTCATTTAAATATGTTATTATATAATTTTACCAAACTATATTTATTTTGACCTAGATAAAAAATTGTCAATCCACTTTTCTATAATTGGCAAATTCTGGTCACTCCAATAACCTTCCACTTTAATATTTCGAATTGATTTCTCAATTATGTGTTGAGCAGTGCCAAACTCTCCAATATGTTTGTTGTAAAATGTTTTAACCATCTCGTACCCATCTTGAGTAGAAAACATTCCAGTCGCTGAGCTTATAAGCTTGTTCCAAATATTTGAATTGTTTTGATACCTTTAACGAAAAAAATGCTGCTTAATTATAATAAATATACTTTATAATTTTTATTTAAATATTACATGCATATGTACATATAAATTTTTTTATAAAACTGGTACGACTCCGTATATTGAACAAATATGTTTATAACCTTTCACTAAAACATTTGGGTGAACAAATTAAAAAAAAAATCATGGCTTCCTGCTTTGGAACCATTTATAAGCTTTTCAGGCGATGGGAAAAACATTGCTGTGTCACACCCAACGAACCTGCGATTTCTTCTAGCGTCTGACAAGAACATTTCTCCAGCAGAGCCACCAAATCGGCATTATCAAACGTTTTCACCTGTCCCGGTCGTTGTTTTCAACGTCATAATCGCCTTAACTTTAGAAACCAATGTCGACACGCTCTTGCACTATTGCATGCCTCACCATAAGTTACCACAATCATACAACTCGGCTAAAATTCGGTTAAAATTTCGACATATTTGCGGGCCACGAAACAAATGTAAAGTAAGAATAGACAACTATGATGATGTTGAGATGTTTACAGATATCTTAGCTTGTCAAGTGATACTTTCGATCGAAATTTTTCTCATGGCGGTTTTCAATTTGCACTCCCAATCGTTTTCATAGTAACACCCCTCTATGACCTGTTTCATAACAGTCTCCGAAATTGTGTAATAACTTGTAATAAAAACAGAGACTGCAAATAATGATTAATTTGAATAATTACTTATTCTGCTCTAAAAATAAGTAATGCATGGACACAATGATCTTCACATCTATTATTTATATTTGTTGTCTCTATATATAATTATTATTTTATAAACTATTCATAAGATATTATTAAGTATTTTATGAAATAATCATTATACACGATAAAAAAAATAAATCTGGAAAGTTATTATAAATAAAGTATTGGTAAAGAATGCTTGGAAATAAAATACTGATGTTCTGCCCACTTGATTGTTTGCTTGCGTACTTAGAGTTAAAGTTTTAAGTTTAGGAAGGGTATCTACGTTGAGATTATTGTATACATATCGTTATAATTTACATATAGAACTCTAAAGGGTGAATGCATTTCGAACGATGTCACTAGAGGTAAATAGAGTTCTGCTTTTCTACTCGGTAGGTAGTAATTAAGCTGACAGTATCGAGTCAGTACTCTCTACGTCACCGCGGATTTGGTTATAGATAAAATAAATGAAAAGTTCTACGGTTGGCTAATAAAAGTAAATTAATAGTTGAAACTCGGCAAAGCGAAAAGTGTTCCCTGTGGACTCCAAAAGGCAGGATTCATACTATAAGAAGCTATAACATATCTGAAATAGCAAATAGAATAGCTTAAATATGGGACTAAAGGAAGTTAGTAAAAGGATATTTAACCAAAAAACCTTAAGTCCCACGTTGGTGAATTCTTTTGCAATATTTGAGTAAAAAGCCTAGGCCTTCAAAAGTGTCCAAACAATCCGTTGTTGATACTTTGACTGCTCTTTTCTCAAAATTGGTACGTGGTGAGAACAGACGCCCTTTATTCTAAAAGAAGTGACCTCCAAAAGATTCGGTGTTATTCGTCTATAAAATAGGTCTGGCTTGAATCCAACCAAAATTATCGGTAATTGCATAAACATTTTCTGCTGTCATATTTTTATATGAAAGCGAGGAAGGGCGTGTGATGGCCATTTATCTTTTAAAGGTGAGTTACTCTTTACTAAACCAAGATGGCTGTTCCAGATTGACTGATAGTAAACCGCAACGAAGTGACTAAAATACGAATTTATAATATTGTAAAAAGTATGCACGTCAATGCCATATTTGTGCACATGTAGAGATCGGACCAATTAAATTCTGATATAAAATTGTTAGGTCCGCCCTGCAAAAGCAGTACATTATTTTTTAGGTGGCCGAACGGACTTACACTCCAAAGCAGTCCAAATATCAAAAGTCATATCGAACGTAGGATGGACACAGTGGCGACAATCCTGACCAATCTGATTCTTGTCGGATTAGAAACAAAGCTGACATCAAGAAATCGAAATTACCAATTACTGACATGGCTTACTTGAGAAAGCGACATGTTGAACGAAGGTAAAATCATGTTGTGCTGTTAAAATAATAAAATAGTATTTCAAAATTCTTTAGTACTCCAAATACCTCCAGGAAAAAGCCTATTGTTGACAGAGCGGAAATGTGGGTTAGGAAATGAAAGATTGAAGAAAAATGTAATAGAATTTAAATTATTACATTATTATTATAACAGATCACACAAATGAATTTAGCATTATTCCATTTTTTCCGCGTAGGGTACTCAAGCTCGTTCATCCTCATCGTTCGTTGATCGGCACAATGTTGTTGCGATCGTAAGCTCAACAATAAAATTAACATCTTTCAGGTTCGTTTTAGTTACACAGACAGTACTGAAAGACGTTACTATTGATTATAACGGTACCTTTACGTGCAGTGAGATAGGGAAAGCTTAAAACTTGTAGCTGTTGTCGCGACGACGCAAAAAACGGTAAAGCAAAATAAGCACTAAAAAAATCAAAAGTATGCAAAGCAAACAGAGGCAGCACAAACTAAATTGTACAATTAAATACAATTTACACAGAAAGCTGCATGCACACGTAAAGTAAAAATAAATTTTAATAAATACAAAATAGATTGCTTAAATAAAATCCCTGTCTTATAATAAAAGTTTTATACAAAATCGAAAGCGCAAGAAAAAAAAACACTATAAAAGAAATAGACGACGATGGGGCATATTTCCAAATGAAACTAAATATAGCTGCTATAGGTCTCATCAGACGAACTTGGCATTTTCAAGGGTATACAAAAAAATAAAGTATGTTTACGGTCACTATAATAGCATGCTTCACAGAATTGCTGTTGCAACGTCGCGTCAAACGTGAAAAAACTTACTTACCGCTTCCACGTCACATGCTATACAAACAAAGTCATTGAAAATGTAGTGTCCACACAAAAAAGCGATGAATATGTTCTGGCGCGAGCTTTACTCGACTCTGTGTCCCAAACAATTTCATAACCAAGGATCTGGCTAACCGCTCACAGATTCGTAGAGAGGAGTCATATATAAACCTACTTTGTATTGTATAAATCTAATACATCTTTGTTTCAGCAGTAGATGCTACAGTTGGACGTTAGCTGTTTTTGCTTGTTTTTTTTAGTTATTAATTTTTTTTTATTTAAGGATTTATTGGATTTCCATTATATGCTTCTTGTTTCTTAATTTTGTTGGTATTTTTCTTTTGTGTTTTATTTTGTTTTTAATTATTTATTATTTAGGTTTTAAATAAATATAATTACATTTTTAATAAAAAAGATATTGATATATATAAAATGTAGATATATATCAAATAAGTAATGTAAATAAACTTTTTGTTTTGTTTAACAATACTCGTAGTATTTAAGTCTCAATGAATTATAATAATAGTTTAAAAAAAAATTAATTTATACAAAAAAAAAATTAAAAAGGTTTGCTCTTGGCCTTTTGTATCAATTCCCGATACCGCATTAACATCGCCGACAAACACTTAAACCAGCACGACCATGAACCCAGTTAAAATGTCAGTGCAAAAAAACTTTTTGAGCGAGGGTAATTCTCAAGATAAGAAACGGTATATTCTTGTTTTAGTTGTCTGCGTTGTAAATACGCAGGTTTTGGCGGTTATTTTACCTTCCAATCTCTGCTGTAGGTTCGTTCTCTTGTTGTCGAACCTGCCACACGAGAAAACTTGCCTTCCTCGTGGCCGAGCCATGTCCACTGACTACCTGCGTAAGATGGAAGCTTACGTGACCATGTCTACGCTCGAGAAAATCCTTTAGCTGTGGGATAAGGTGAACGGTCTAATGCCTCTTATCGAACCTGTTGGACATGTTTTGCCATGTCTCCAGAGTGTGTAGCCTCTATTGTCTCAGGATTGCCTCCTTATAGATTTGGGATAGCTTTCTTCCGACCGTCTTCTCGTAGACCGCGGCGTTTTCGAAGGTCTAGGGGTTGTGTCCTGTATGCATACAAGTTAACAAACAGTTCCCAGCTTAAGATAGGCAGGGCAATTTTACATTTTTATTATTCCATTTTCACATTTTTATATATCACTTAATATCTTTATCTATTATACCTATATTTCTCACGTATGGCAACCCTAATATTGTACCAGCAAAGTGCACCGCTATGGGCTATGGGCGATCTTATGACTTTAGCAATTTTGTGGTTGGTCAGCGAAGATGCCACGAGCATGCGGCCATACGTTTTACTTTCGTAAAACGTTCAGTTCTCATTACGTTCTCAATGTATTAAGAGCTAAAGCTCGCTAATTGTAACTCGGGAAATCGCCGTTATCGATGTGTTTTTTAACAAATAGCTAAGACGCTGATAAGTATAGCTTCCATGCCCACTACCTTCAACGTTTCTTACTATGATGGTTGAGTTAGTAAACGCATGTTATATAGATAAGAGCGTCATTCAAGGTTAATTATTCGATAATTGAGGTTGATATAAAATGGGTAAACATTTTTATAATATATTCAGTCATAAATCAAATGTCAAACAGGGTACTGGACTCTTAAATATTCTGATAAAGATACTACCCTTTGAGGCCCATTTATCTGGTTACAATTACTGTGGACCAGGTACTAAGCTAGAGGAACGATTAGTCCGCGGTGATCGTGGAAATAATAGTTTGAATGAGGCTTGTACGGAACATGATATTGCATATCCAAAAATTAAAGAATTGAGTAAACGTCATAAAGCAGATACGTTGTTAATTGATAGGGCTTGGGATCGTGCAAAAGCGAAAGATAGCAGTATTGGGACGAGAGCTGCAGCATATATGGTGACCACCATGATGAAGGTAAAGAAAAAAATTGGGGGTGGGTACAAGGCAGCAGAAAAATAAAGAAGTAAATAATATATTGTTTCAATAATCAAACAGGCTACCAGCAAATTGAGAAAGAACAAATCACTTGGATTATTGAATGCAGTAAAAGTTGCTCACAAAGCAGTATCTAACTCTATTGGGTGTAAGAAAAAAGTTGTAATTCCTCGGGTTATATCCCAAAAGTTGGTGGTTTCTTGCAAATGCACAGTGGTTCAGCAAGAGGCCAAAAATCAAAAAAAGTGATAACAACGAATAGAAAAAAATTGCACGCAAATTGTCTCTAAAATGTTCAAACTATCATGTGTACATTTTTGCAGCGCAGATGTACTTAGCAAGAATTTTTACAAAATAAAATTGCAATTCAAATTGTTTAATTATTTCTTAAATTTTATTGTTTGGGGTTCATTGGTTGGCGGATTTCAACTACAAACACTATTTATGAAGCTTGGTAAAACTTTTAGCCCTCTAAGGCAATTAAAAGCATTTTTAACCGCGCTTTTATACAAGCGGATACACAGTGCAATGGTACCTATTTTAACAGTCCTTAGTGCTGTGGGTAGTTTAGCATCAAGGTAGCGCAGCAATAGTAAAGTCTATCAACAACGCAAAGATGGTAAAAGCAGAGCTTCAGAAAAAACAGATACACAATAGAAAAATTGAATCTGTAGCATTGGGTAAGGAATTGTATTTACAACCATATAAAATGGGGTATGTTATATAATTTTCAAAATATGTTAAAAACCAAAACCACAATACCAAAACCTACTAAAAGAGATACCAAAAAAGCATAATCGTACTTTGATATAATGAGATTTGCATTTAAAAATATTCAACACTTTCGGAAAGTTTATATAAAAGATGAGATGCCACAATTCCCGCATCATTTTGAGTATGGAGTAATAAATATAACAGACTCGTCATCAAAAAATAGGCATCGGGTAGCGTATTTTAAGAAAGGCTTAGAAGCCTATTATTTTGATAGTTTTGGAAATTTATTTGGAAGTTGAAGTGGTTAGATCTTTGGGAAAAAAAACTTTGGTACAATTATCATCGTTTCCAAAAATGTTGTACTTTTAACTGTGGGCATTTATGTCTGCAGTCTTTGTAAGAGTGCAATTCGTCTCATGTTCTTTGTACACCCTCAATCTGATACGATGCATTCCTTTGAATCCCTTTCCACACCATATGTGTAAAGAAATGTGTTCCTTGACGGGTATAAAATGAGTCAGCTCGTCTATGTAAAATATCATTCAGCAAGGAACACTCGTCCATCTACAACCAAAATGAACATAGCCGCCACCAGCTACAACACTCACTCCGCCACCACCTTCAATAATGAGTCCACCACCAGCTCCTCATCCGGATCATCAAAGACCTTGCCAGTCGGCGTCACCCAAGCTGACTTGGACACCCTAATGAAGGACATCGAGGACGATCCTCTGACGACAGTTTTTTATTTGGTGTAGAGTTAAAGCCAAGC
>VNJM01000942.1:0-11898 GCA_008042475.1 Drosophila kanapiae | reverse complement strand
ATATAGAATATAGAATATAGAATATAGAATATAGAATATAGAATATAGAATATAGAATATAGAATATAGAATATAGAATATAGAATATAGAATATAGAATATAGAATATAGAATATAGAATATAGAATATAGAATATAGAATATAGAATATAGAATATAGAATATAGAATATAGAATATAGAATATAGAATATAGAATATAGAATATAGAATATAGAATATAGAATATAGAATATAGAATATAGAATATAGAATATAGAATATAGAATATAGAATATAGAATATAGAATATAGAATATAGAATATAGAAAACAGTCGGTATCACTTGCTATCTTTAAAACGGCAAGTAAAATTTTACCATAGATGATGAAGGACTTCCCGCCTAGACAAGGTGGATAGCGTAAGCCGAGGGAGTAGTAGTAGACGGGGCTGAATTCGCCAGCAGAGGAGGGCACTGGGAGAAGGGGAAATCTAGAGCAAGGGAGTGAACATCGAAGTGCGAAAGCAAACTGACGCTTGTTCCGACGCCAATCAAAGTTTCCGGAGTTGGAGTTCGTTCCGCTCCCCCGAAATCCAACGAGAGTACTACAGAGCCGACAACACGGCTACAGGACTGACCGTCCGGGCACACCCCAGCTTACAGGATCATGTGGCGCCTAGTGACCACAGATTCTATCTAATGGAGGACCTCTCGAATTGTCTTTCTCCATAAATCAAAAAAGTGCAGTAACATGAGCACCAAGGTTAACAAACAGACCGATAAGCCTCACAACGTTTATACTAAAAACACAAGAAAAGCTGCTGAATGAATGCTGGGTGTGGGAAGATTACTGTCGACTAATCAGCATGCCTAAACCAAAGGAAGACACTAGCCACAATTAAGAATAGTAATAACAAGGAGTACGCTCTTAGATTGTTCTTGGACATACAACAAACATACAACAACTTATAGAGGATTCTGTAAGTTGTCAGCAATCCAAAAACTTTTCGAAAAAGCAATTACTTACCATTTTAAGCATCTTTGTATATCAGGGATCTCAGGGATCTCCTCTTGAAAATGTACTTGTCTAATGTTCTCCATTCGGATCACTTATTTACATTTTAAATGATGTTAAGCTTTGTGTGCAATATAAAGAAAGCTCTTACCTTTTGGATTTTTAAACAATTATAATTTATTAAACTTAAATGGCTATAAGTGCAAGCTAATGATATTCTCCGTGTCACTCACATGCTTGCGACTTTAATGCTGAACTGCCGCTTCAAAAAGATCACTCTGGTGGATGATTTGGCCGACCGCCTAGATCCTAAACTTGACGCTATTAATCATATTTTGTACATGGTGAATAAAATCAGGGGTGTGCCTAAATCTTTTTAGCGGTGGTCGAAGGAATTCGATAACTCTTATGTTACAAAAGCTTTATACACTCACACTTATGCATTTTTTTTTATCTTTATTCGGTGGTCAGATAAAACTATTTTTTCTCGTCTCGGGAACTTTAAAAGTTAGTGGGACTCTAATACGTTTTACCAATATTTTGATTTGGTAAAACGACGCCTTTTTTTATTTAATACCTACTTGATATCCGAGAGTACAGCTGTGGGAGACTTTGCTAGTATAATAATAAAAGATTTTGCTGTTCAGTGCCTCGATTTAAAATAATTAACTTAACTTAAAAATTTTAATAATTCCAAACAATTTTGAACTCATTACATAACGCTGTTGATTGATTATATCTAACAACAATACAAATTTCCTTTTTTTCTTCAGAGTTTTGGACTAAACCTTGAACAAGTCGGGTTTGTCTATCCACAAAACAGAGGCAGCCAACCTTGGATTCCCTTGACGGTAAAAGCCGGATTTCTTGTAGTATTTTGGGTAACTTCTCGTCAGTATTTTAAAGAAAAAGCTGAAGATATGACACAAAGTGATCTGTTCCAACAAATTTTTGGACCTTATCATTCTCGTTCCAAACATCGACTTTTTGAAAAGTCTCAAGCTCCACAACTTATCATATATATCTTTAAAAGTGCATCAAATTTTATAACACGGATATGGATGTGGATGCTGATATTTTTAATATTCTTATGTGCCATGATTGATCGCGCTATGACAGGATTTCGTATATGTTACATGTCACTTTTTCTTCTATTCTTAATGGTTTTTCAGATGTCTTTGCAACTTTGGATTAAATTTCTGTATGGATTCTGGATGTTTCTAATTTTTTACGCCATGACCATATTGACGGTTATTTATACATATCAGTTCGATAATTTTGATTACTACTGGCAAAAATGGTTAAGTGTGCAGTTCACATTGTAAGTATTAAAAAATCTTACCTACATTACAAAATATTGAAAACCGAGTTTATTCAACTTCAGCTTAACTTTCGATTTGTATAAACTTTTTAAGAGGGAAAATTCAATTTTTTCTATTTATATGTATATTATATTTTCTATCTCATAAAGTCGCGTTTTTATTAGTAACATTGGTTTCTTTGATATTGTTTTCCCGCTGGGGTAGAAAGATTTTATTAATATATAAAGTATTTATCTATGTTTCTTGTGCTAGTCAATAAAAGATAGTTCACGGCGTATTTTCGTTGACTTACGTAAGCTAAATTCGGTAGTGTAGAGACTGAAAGCGCGGTATTTTACTGTTAAAGAATTGGAGAATGTTTTTTCACGTTGCTATAGAGGAGGACTGCAATAAATTTAAAGCATTCAAATCCGGACTATATGAATTCAATAGAACCCCGTTTGGATTTCGGAGCTCGCCAGCTGTTTTTATGCGGTACGTAAACTTATCGCTATCGATAGCGGTGGATGGAGGAGTTATCGCAACTGTGATCACCAACGGTGTGACCAGAGAATTGGGAATGTCGAATCAACACGAGCGGGGAGTATTTGAGCGTTAAGTTAAAAGGGGAAGTTCAAGTCGATACGAGGGGGGAATATTTAGGGCGGGAAGATAAAAAGAAAGATGAGGCAAGTTAGTAAGAGCGGGGAAAGTTCTATGCGGGCGGGAACAAAGAGAATGAAAAGAGCCGAAAGGGGATGAGTATACGTGCACCCAGCATGAATTCCTTTTTTAACGACTGTGTTCCGTTATACTATCCGTCAATCTCAAACAAACCTCCTTGGTTTCATAAAGAGCTGACTCGCCTAAAAACATCAAATTAAATCTCTGCTCTAAAGTTAAACATACCGGTTCTCAATCTGTCTTATCTCGCTATTTAGCGGCTCGGTCTTATTTTACCGTGCTAAACGCTCAGTGTTATAAAAAGTATCTAACTCGTTGCAGGGTACAGTTCTCGCAGGACCCGAAACAGTTTTATAGTTTTTATAGATCTTATTTCGTGCATAGTGAATAAAGCTAGAGGTGTACTTGGATTTATTAGGCGGTGGTCGAAAGAATTTAATGACCCTTATGTTACAAAAACTTTATATGCTTCATTAGTTCGTCCTATCTTGGAGTATGGCTAGTGCGTTTGAAATCCACAATATGAAGTCGACAGAAAACGCATCGAATCAGTCCAAAAGAACTTTTTACTTTTTGCTCTACGCAGCTTTAGCTGATATTCAGCCGAAACTTACCCTCTTACACAAGTAGACTCTTACTAATTAACCTACCATCCTTAGCCAACCGTAGAACCAACCTTTATTTATAATTTAATCCGTGGTGACGTGGAGAGTTCTGACCTGATAGGTCAGCTAAATTTCCACGTAACGAGTAGAAATACTAGATCCCTTTTACCTTTAGTGTTGCGCCACTGTAGATCACCGTATGAAGTGCATGAACCCTTTAGAGTTTTGTGTGCTAATTATAATGATATATACCCAAAACCTCAAACGTTGACAGCCATCCCAAACTAAAAACTTTAATCATAATTTACTTAGTACGTATGCAAACAAACATTCAGGCAGCACGCCAGTAGCTAATTTCCTCGCAAACTTTACCTATACTTTTTCCTTTCGCGCCTAATAACACCTAACCCTAACAAGCGCGTGCTTGGTGTCGAAAGGGCCACTTGAGTGTACTGACCGTAGTGCATCAACGTCCAAAGAGTATATAAAAAAACTTGGCGATCAAAACTCACAGCACAGATTTGGTCTATTGGATGAGCAGCATGTGCTGGGCGAAGGCATTCAATTCCTAATAAGAAATTTTAAAAAGGATTCCGAAAGCGGGAAAACTAAACCTCCATATTATAAGGAGAGTTTAGCTAATTTGGAAGGTCTGTGGTCTAATTTCGCCATCAGAGATTCCAAATTACAGACAATAACCAAAGGAGAATAAATTGAACATAATTATTTCATTGAAATCAAAAATATAGTGGGCGAACGCATTCAATCCCTAATAAGAAATTTTGAAAAGGCTTCCGAAAGCGGGAAAACTAAACCTCCATATTATAAGGAGAGTTTAGCTAATTTGGAAGGTCTGTGGTCTAATTTCGCCATCAGAGATTCCAAATTACAGACAATAACCAAAGGAGAATAAATTTAACATAATTATTTCATTGAAATCAAAAATATAGTGATTGAGTACAAATCTATATACATCACGAATCTTGCCGCATTAAAAATAGAAACGGATTCTATTACGTCTACGGAAGAGGATTTGGAAATCGAATCTATGTTCCGAGAGCAAAGGGCGTTAATTGATAACTTGGAGCGCATGCAATTGTTTCACAATATTGTACTGAAATTAGAACATTCATGTCAAAATTCATAAAAAATTTAAAAACCTTTAGAAAGTGCTAGCAGTACCCAGTTCCCCTACGGCGGCAGCATTACCTCTACCAAAAATAACAATTCCCAAATTTGATGGGAATTATCACAATGGCAACAATTTCAGGATTTATTTAAAAAAATTATTCATAAATCGTCACTACCCATTACTAAAAAAAATTTTGTATTTAAAAATGAGCCGAACGTTTAATTCGTCACTTGTCGCTAACAGAAACTAATTACGCGACAACATGGAAGATGTTGCAAGAGCAGTATAGCAACAAAAGAGTGTAATGCCACACTCTAATACAGAAATTGATAGACTACGCATCCATATCTAACGATGCAAAGGGAATAAAGACAATGCATTATAACATAAAAGAAACGTTATCGGCATTAAATAACATTAATGAAAAAACAGACAAAGAAATTTGATCGCCAAACACACTTGCTGTATGAACAGTCCTTTATTTATAAAGGACTTATAAATTAAAATTTATAATCGATACAGATTCATGGAGCATACATCAACGCTGGGGGAGAGCCGTGACTTTGCCACGCGACGATTCTTAACCATAGAAAAAAGATTACAAAGAGATCAGGCCATCAAGCAAGGATATATCCAGTTTATGAAGGTATGTTAAGTACTTGGACACATGAAGGAAGTTCCCTTGGTAAACTTATCAAAGTCCCATTATTTCATACCGCATCATTTTGTCTTAAAACCAGAAAGTCATCAGCAGTAACATCATCTGAAAAATCATTAAATTATTGATTGCACAAAGGACCAATAATGCAAATTACATTGATGTCGATAATGCTATGGTTTAGAATACATAAATATGTATTCACCGCCGACATCGAGAAGATGTACAGATAAATTTGGATAAGGCCAAAAGATCAACAGACCCGTCAGAAAATTTAAAATTCTACCGGTTAATGACGGTTACGTATAGCACAAAATCAGCACCATACTTAAACAAATGCTGTATTATCCGGTTGGAGCTCATGCGTTAAAAAATGATTTTTACGTTGATGATTGCATCACTGGGGCAGATACAATACCAGAAGCCCCTCAAATAAGGACTGAGCTTAACACAATTTTGCTAAGTTCAGGCTTTAAATTGCGAAAATGGTGCGCAAATAGCAAACCAACTTTAAATAAAAAAGACATCATCCCTGAAGTTCAATTGGTAGATACTGCATATGAGAATTGCAGCGTCAAAACTCTTGGAATTATCTGGATTCCTAAGATTGACAAACTTTTTGGCAGAACACAAATTGCTACAAACACAAAAATAAGGAGTCGCAACGTTGTCTCGGAAATATTTCAAATATTTGATCCGCTTGGATTATTCTGTCCAGTTGTCATAAAAGCCAAAATATTTAAGGAAGGTCTGACCAAGAAGAAATTTTACACACATACAATAAAGAATTACCGAAACATTTACAGAAGCAATGGATTGCATTCCGAGAAAGCTTGCAGGCTTTAAATGACACGACACATCTTCAAAGGAAAAATACCCACTATGAAGGAAATTTACACATTTGTGAATGCTTCGGAGAGTACATATACAGCGGTACAGTGCAGTTCACAAGGACAAAAGGGTGACGCGATCACCCTTCTTCGGCTGGAATTAAATGCAACAGTGCTTGGTGCATAATTGAAGTCGAGAAGAGCAGCAACATAAGCACCCTCACACCATTTATAGAACAGGACAATCTCATCCGTGTTGGAGGCAGATTGGAAGCAGCTGAACATTCTTTTGGTGCTAAGCACCCTATACTACTTCCGTATAATGTTAAAGATGATATGCACTATGGAGCCCAAGCATTAGTGGCCACGTCACGACAGAGATACTGGGCTATAAAAGCAAAAACAATTGCTCGAAATGTCGTTCTAAGCTGTGTGAACTGTACCAGAGCCAAACCAAAATTATTAGAACAAATTATGGGACATTTACCACCATTGCGAGTAAAGCAAGGGAGACCATTTCTAAATGCCGCGGGAGGAAGCCACACACAGCTTACATTGCAATAATTTGATGTTTCGCCACTAAGGTAGAGCGGTTTATAAGTCGACGTGGAAAATGCCAAACACTGCATTGTGATAATGCAACCAATTTTGTTGGAGCCAGGAATAAGATCGAGAAGTTGAAAAACGCCATATTTGTGAAGAATGCCAGAGAAACCATTGTTGAAAGCTGCATTAACAAACGTGTCAATTTTAAATTTATCCCGCCAAGGGCACCTCATTTTGGAGGGTTATGGCAAGCTGCGGTAAAATCAGCTAACGGTGATCGTCGAGATTGAAGCAATTTTGAATTCTCGGCCTAGAACCACACACCGCCAAAGCTGACAGTGAACCCTCTCAGCAACCACAGTCATTAGCACAAAGATGGCAAGCTGTGTCAAAACTAAAGCATGCCCTTTAGAGTCAATGGTCAACCGACTATCTTCAACAATTGCAGCAAATACAAAAGTGGAGGCGATGGTCAGCGAATTTAAAATAAGGAGCGATGGTTCTAATAAAGGAAGGCAACACACCGGTACTACAGTGGCCAATGGGACTAGTTGTAAAGTTCTTCTACGGAAAGAGAGGATTTTCATTTAGATTTAACAAAAGAATAGAATTGCTTAAGATTATCCTTAAATTTCACCTCACAGCGAGAAAGGTAGTTTTGATGACACTCAGAATTATGTTGCAAAAAAGTCAACCTGGCATGTAAATAGTTTCAATGGTCAAAATCTGACCCAGAACTCTTATATTTCTTGAAACGTCTATTTTTTATGTTCTTCAGATATGTAAGTTGTCAAGTATTCTAAGGAGGCTTATATGATATCACAGTAGAAGTTCCGGATGGAACAAACAAGTCTAGAGAATAGTTATGCACTATAGAATCTACTTATTACAATGGGTGGTTCAAGAGCAGAATCAAGGAAAGACCAATAAGATTCTTGGAGGTGACGATTTAAGTTAACAAAGTTGGTTTTCCTAAATAAACGAGTTGTTCTGGATACATAATCGACTGCAGGCAGAGATAATATTTCGAAAACTATTTCGAGAGTAAGATGATAATGGTCCTAGGGTGTTGAAAGTGCTTCGATTCTTGGTACGCATGAGTTAGAGAAACTAGAAGCGAAGACAAGATCAAGCAGCATGTCATTTATGTCAAGGCCTGGAATTTTCTTTAAAAAAATTGGAAAAGGTCAACTTGCCACCACGGATTGGTCCATAGTGGTATATTACAATTTGAATCCCTATTGGCATGATATGAACACCTTTTTAATGGGAGTTACAAAAATTGACTATTTATGCACACAATTTCTACACAAGGATGCTTGTACAAGTATGTACAAGAGGAAGGTATGTATGGAGAAAGACCTGCAGTCGGAAAATATGCTATTAGCAAGAACTCGAACGGAGAGAGCACCACTCGATATCGTTGGAAACATAGCAAGTGGTCTCTTTGGCGAAATAGACTCAACATATGCTAAAGAAATGGCTGACACTATAACAAAGGTTAAAGGTAATGAGGAACATTTATGAACCTTATTAAAGAATCAAATGTGGTTTATAGATTCAACAATTAATGTCATAAGGAGAGACGAAATGTCTAACTCAAAGCGATTAAAGTTGATTGAGAATTACATCACTGACACAAGAAGTACCAGCATTGTATTTAATACACTATCATGGTATACATCACTGTCAACTCAACTCGCTATGCTGGCTTCGAATTTTCTTCATCTGATTTCATCAGAAGTCTTAGACATCTACAAAAAGACTCCGATTCCATTCGTGTTTAAAAATACAGTCAATTGAAGCAATGTCACCTTTTCTGGCCATCAACAGTCATCGAGATGTCTGAAGCTGACCTAAAGACTTGTCACGAAAGAGCAAAGAACGACTTCATTTGCCATAACAAACAAGCAATGTTTTCATCTAAAACAAGTTGTGAGATGCAATTATTTCTTAACAAAACTGATTCTTCTTGTGTGCGTCGACGGAATATCGGATAATAAAGTTACAAAGTTCATGACGTTTAATTGCCAGACCTTGATGTACAGATTGTTATAAAATTGGCAAGTAATTCAACAAAATCATCAAAGACTACTACTACACCTGCAAGTACAGTCACTCTCTCAACTCAACCATTTTCAATCGATGCAAGCAGGCCTATCCACACATGTGTTACTTCGGGCCATAAGACAATCCCATTATCGGTCATGTTTTCGCACCATCTGCATGCGTACTTTACAGGAATTTATCTAAATTGTAATAAAAACGAAAAACTTTGTTTTATAGTTTTACTTCATTTTTTTTTTGTTGGACGTTGATGTACTACGGTCAGTCCACTCAAGTGGCTCTTTCGACACCAAGCACGTGCTTGTTAGGGTTAGGTGTTAGTAGGCGCGATAGGAGAAAGTATAGGAAAAGTTTGCGAGAAAATTAACGTAGTAAGTTAGTTAGGATTCAATTTTTAGTTTGGGAAGGCTGTCTACGTTAGAGGTTATTAGGTACATATCATTATAATTAGCGCACAAAACTCTAAAGGGTTCATGCACTTCATACGATGATCTACAATGGCGCAAAGCTAAAGGTAAAAAGGATTTTCTACTAGGTACGTGGAAATTTAGCTGACCTATCAGGTCAGAACTCTCCACTTCACCACGGATTAAATTGTAAATAAAGGTGATACCTAGCATGGTTCTACGGTTGGCTAAGGATGGTAGGTTTATTAGTAACAGTCTACTTGTATAAGAGGGTAACCTTCGGCCTAAATTCCAGTTAAAGTTGCGTAGAGCAAAAAGTAAAAAGTTCTTTTGAATTGTAAAAGAATGAATTCGAATTTTTATTTTTGATTTTTCGTTTTAATATTATTTTTTATTGGGGTTATATTCTATGCATGGCCATGCTTGGTGTATTTATGATATTAGATAAAGTAAAAAAAAATCGAATTCAATAATAATTCAATAGGAAAAATCTGTTCCCACCAGAATGGTGTTAATTTTGGTTCAAATATAAAAAGAAACCTTTTAAAATATCCAATTCATTAAGAACATCGTGTTGATAAACTCCTGTTAAATTCTAGTTAATGAATATTTTTAATCTGTCCTTATGAACTGTTTGTGTCTTATTCCTATTACCGGATATTATGATATTATCTCTTTCACCAATGTCTTTTTACCGTATATGGGCCTGTATATTTAAAATCTAGTTTATAATAAAACTTGATCTCTTATTTTGAGTGATATATCCCTAGTCTTCCTATCATATAGTTCCTACTGAAATGTAGGATCGAATAATTTCATTAAAAGTTCTGTGGCTTCTTTCGACTGTTCCAACTGTTTGGTGATGGTGTGCAGTATATGTTATATTTTTGATGTTCAAATTTCTACATATCTCATTTATTATTGAATTTTTGTAGTCTGTTCCCATGTCTGTAACGAACGTCTACATTGGACCGTACTTCAGAATAAAATCTTCAAATATAGCTTTAGCTACGGTTTTTGTACTTTTGTCTTTAATTGGTATTGCGACAAGGTATTTTGTTAGGTCGCAGATTAGAGTAATTGTATACTCATTGCCTTGTTCTGATTTGGGTAGTGGACTGATCGTATCCACAATTACCCTGTCGAAAGCCATTTGTGGCGTTTCGGTTATAGTCATTGGGGTCTTTGTGTTCTTTGTCGTTTTCGACTTTTGACATTTAGAACATTTTCTTATATAATTTGATATATTTCTCGTCATATTTTTCCAATAATAATGTGTTTTTATTTTAGCTAATGTTCTAGCTATGCCTGTATGACCTCCTTGTATTGGACCATCATGGAATGTAAACAGTATTGCTTCTATGTCTTTATCATTATTTGATAATAGGGTCACCGGCTTGAGTAGCGCTACTCTAAGAGATTTTAATATTTTATTGCCCATTGTTTTAAAAGATTATATTGAGACAGTATCAAACATTTTTTCGCTCGGTTGGCTGATATTAAGTGTACCGGCTTCTTTTTCAAGCCTTTGGAAAAATGTACCTAAGTCAAGAATTCCATTGGTGTAGAAATCGCTAATCGCTTTCCATGTTTTAGTAAACGTAGTGAATCTGTTATTCGCAAGGTAACTACTTTTCGTACCTCATCATTTACAATGACTTCATATACGTTGGGCTTAGAAGCTTTATTTAGAGTTTGCTTATGCAAATCTTTTTTTTCTTTTTCATTTCCTGCGCAGGCATTTTTCTGTTTACTTTGATTTTTAGTAGTGACTTATAATACATTTCTGGTGATATCTTTTAGTTGCTCAAAGGTTATTCTTGATAACGCATCGCCACGTGGCTAATTCTTGTTCTGTTGTGCTTTTATTACCTTCTCCCTTGGTAAATAATCTCGATGCATATGCAACTGGTAGTTGGATTCCGTTTTTGTGTTGAGTTAACACTGCTCCGCATGCTTGCTTACTTGCATCTGTTATTATGCAAAATTCTTTGCTGAAATCTGGGTATTGCAATAAGTTTGGATCTATAAGTGCCGATCTAAGGTGTTCGAATACATTCTGACAGTCTGCTGTCCATTTGAATACAACATCTTTTTTACATAATCTTGTTATGTGACGGGAATATTCGGCGAATTTTTTTTTTTATAAAACGTCTAAAATAATTGCAAAAGGCAAAGAGTCGTCTAGCGCTGTCCGCATCATGTGGGACTGGATAGTTTTTGATGACGTCGTATTTTTTTTCGTCAGGCAAAATTCCTTTATCTGTGTCCCAAAAATGTGACTTCATGCATGAAAACTTAACATTTGTCAGGATGTAGTTTTAGATTGTATGTCCTACATTTCTCAAAAACATCAGTTAGGTTTTTAAGCATATGTTTTTCGGAACAACCAATGACTATTAGATCTTCCATGTAAAGGAAAGCTTGAGAAGGTTCTAGTCCGGAGAATGCTATAGGCATCATCCTCTGAAATGAAATTTTTTTTTTTTTTTTTTTTTAGAGTTGTTGTTTATTTTGAATCTTCTCCTACGAGCCTAACAAAATGTGTTAAAATCTTAAAGTACTACATTATTCTAACAGTTTCTTAAACTGTATTTATGTTAAAAGGTCCTAATAATTGACGCTGGATGGGACGGTCGTTACGACGAAGGCGGGAACGGTTGCATACCAACGT
>VNJM01002957.1:0-16134 GCA_008042475.1 Drosophila kanapiae | reverse complement strand
CACCGCCTTTTGGTTATTACTTATTTGTTATACTGGGCAGGAACATCGATTTCATCATTTATATTATGAATATTATAAATACTATCTTAACTTCTTTAGAAATGTGTTCCTCTTTGTTGCAAATAAAGCAATTCGTGGCAGCTTTGCAATCCTTGCAAAAATTATCAGCCGATCCACAATTAAAGCGAAGTAGTTGTAGTTGAAGTGCTGCTTCTTCTTCATCCATCGGCTGGAACGGCTTAGTTCCATTTCGACCGATAGGTTCAAAAGTCTATTACTGCTCATGCAGATCTTTGAAAGACTGGCAACTGAAGAGAGTATATTAAAAATCACTCGTCATGTTTATATGTGCCCCGACGATGTAATGGATTGAAGAACGTTCGTCTGTGATGGCAACTGCTGCAAATTATCCTTATCTGCAGATTTTCGTGAAACGATTCCTGCTTGCGTTTCTATCTATTACTGAACAGCTGCTCACGTATTGACCACTGTACTCTGCCTGCAGTAACATAGACATCTCTATTTTCTATTCGCTTTCTAAGTGAACGGACGTGTTTTTTTTCACTTTTTGCACATTTTTTCTTTTTTTGTGCTTCTTGGCTTTTCTTGGTTTAGCCGTTGATTGCGTCTCTCAAGATTTCTTTACTGTTCGCTGAGGGGTCACAATCAACGACACCGCAGAACCCAGTTTCAAAAACTCACCAGGGTGGACTACTGACTCCAATTGGTAACATAGACAATCAGTCTGTGTTGCCGAAATACCTCATTTTAGTACCACCTACGAAACATATATGTGTTTCTCGGCTTTCCCCTGATCAATCTCACTATGTCAAGGTAAAAGAAAAGCCGGAAAACATAAATTAAGGTCCAAAAATTTAAATTATAATAATTCTAGGGATATTTCTGTATTCAAAATAAATGTCCGGAACGAGATCTTTAGCACAATATGCTCTGATAGCTTTTGGCCAAAGTAGGTTTTTGTTAAGGAGTTCGAAGCAAAGAAAAAGAAAAGTTATAGGAATAGGTCTTCCTAGGCCAGACCAGACCATTGTGCCCTCTACCTAAGTCTTCCACTTTAAAAAAACTAACGAACTCTATCCTTATTTCCTATCTTTAACCACTTTTCGCTAAAGTATGTTGTTGTTAAGGAGGAAACCTGGCCTCCACTAGACTATCGGGTAGGTGCCATATAGTAGGTCTGTGATTTTAACATTCTTGGACCTATATGATCTTTTAACAACCGCACAACATGACATTATTAATGGAGTGTTCAAAATTTCGTTGTCTCAATTCATATAGGAAATTCTTTAGATCGCTTGCTTGATCTCTGCTTTGTCTCCGAACTGGCAAAGAGTCAGTTTGGTCAGGGATCCACCACTGACGCATCCGAAAGATTGATATCATCGTTCGATATTGGGACTGCTCTGGAGTATAGGTCTGACCTAAAAGGTTCACTGCTTTCGCAGGATATATATATATATAAGCAAATTATATATTTGGTTTTAATTGGTCCGATTTCTATTCGTGCACTAACATGGCTACCGCCATTGATCTTTTTTACAATGCCATAAATTCCTTTTTTAACGACTGTGTTCCTTTATACTTTCCGTTAATCTCAAACAATAAAATGTTAACTCGCTCAAAAACATAAATAACATAGGCCTTGTGCAATCCCTTTAAAAATTGTGTACCTTAGAAACCACTTAATTGGAAGGAATCAAAACGGATGCCACAATTATAGAGGAATGTCTAAGATGTCAGGCATTCCAAACTTTTCGAAAAATTGATCACTCCCCATTTGCAGCATCTCTGTAGACCACTATTTTCTCTCTTTCACCATTTTACTCCCTTCCTGTTAGGAAGGAATTTAATAAACTTAAATGGCCTTAAGTAGAAGCTAAGACATTCTCTCGTGTCACTACCACTCATGCCACTTATATTCTGAATAACTGCTCTTTAGAAATAATCACTCTGGTCAACGACTAGGGTGTCATTTGTTCGTTCTACCTTAGAGTAGGGATACTACGTTTAGAATCCACAATATGATGTCCACAGAAAACACATCAAATCAGTTCAAAAGAACTTTTTAATTTTTGCTCTACGCGGTTTAACTGGGTTGCAGACCGAAGAGGTTACCCTCCTATACAAGTAGATATCTCCTAATCAATTTACCGTAGAACTATGCAACGTATTACCTTCAAATATAACGTATTCCGCGGTGACGTGAAGAGTACTGACCTGATAGGTCAACTCAATTTCCAGGTACCGAAATACACGAACCTTTTAGGAGTTCAATGTGCAAATTATAACCATATGGTACTTATATATACCATATGGTATATACCTTTCATTTTAACCAACTTAGTACGCATGCAAGCATTTGCACATTTGCTTTATGTTAAAGCCTGCAGAATTTAGCTCTAAATTGTCAAACTAATTCTTAACCAGCATGGATCCTCCGTCAAACTCTGAAATAATTTTTTCTAAGCTTTCCGCCGTAATTGAGAAACCGATATTTTGCTTATCCAGAAGCTTATTAATATCCTTCAGCGTTTAAGTACTTCGTCGTGTTTTCAATTGCCTCAGCGTTTCCATTTTACTTTCTCTGCTTTCTGCCGTTCTCTGTCGGTGTCTCTCTCCGAATCTTGATTTCTGTTGTTGATCTCTGCAGGAATCGCTATTTAGTATTTTCGCTAAGGCCCGCTCATCACAATCATTTGAACAATGAGAAGTTAGAAAAGGCTCAAAAAGGTACAACTCAGGACCGTTTGTATGAGACAACTGAATAAAAAGAAAGAAGTCACCAGAAGGCACAAACTTATTTAATACAGTATTAATGACTACAATCTTTATTCGTGTCGTCATTGGGATAATGGATCAAATTTGTATCTATTATAACGCTCTGAAAATTAAGAATAAAACGCAGGGTATGTGTTGTGACAGTAGCAAGGGTAAATTGCCAGAATTACATTCCAGAACCACTATAAACGTTGCTATCACACGTCTTGAAAACATCGGCAAATACAATTCATGTTCTCAAATATCGCCATCCGGAGCAAAAAAAACTATGGATAAAATAAAATAAATTCACAAACAGTCGACGAAATTAATAAGTCAGGGCAAAAAACTATTATATTTAACGACATTCTAATACGTCGCAATTATTCCAAAAATACTTCATCGACATGACACGTAGATTAAAACCGAACAGCTCTTCTTAAAATTACCCTGTCCAGGAAAGCCTCATGTGCCCTATTTCCTACAACTTATTTTACAATGGGTAAGGGCGGCTTATTAGTTAACTGAAAACTTGTTTTTTTATAATAATTATTTAATTTTTACTAGCTGTGCCCACAAAAGAGATATAAAGTAAAAGGCATTTATCGCCCGATACCCAAGCATGTTAAAAAATGTTTAAAATATGAAAAGTGGAGTATCGAATACTGAGCAGATACTCTGAAAGGTCTTCCAAGCTTTCAATGCATCGAACTTCTCTTTTATCTCCGGCGCGACGCAGAAGCAAAAGATATAAGCTTCGCATTTGTCATACATCGGCACATTAAATCGGCTGACACTGCCATCAAATTTAATCCAGTAATGGCCATGCATTAACCTTGCTCGTTCTGGTTCAATTCAGAAAGCAAGTTCAGGAGTTCATGTATTGAGTGAACGAACCGGATACGAAAAAAAACGCCGGTTCTCTTATTGCAAGTAAACAATGTATTAATCCTATACCTCTTTACGAACCTATATCTGTAATCTCTAAGCGAAATTCACATTTTTACGTCGGCAATTCGTACGTCTGCGCGCGTGTCTCCCAAATATATCCGCAATTTTCTTTATTTTGCGTTCTTGTATATGATCTATTATATGATTATATGATTATATGATTATATGATTATATGATTATATGATTATATGATTATATGATTATATGATTATATGATTATATGATTATATGATTATATGATTATATGATTATATGATTATATGATTATATGATTATATGATTATATGATTATATGATTATATGATTATATGATTATATGATTATATGATTATATGATTATATGATTATATGATTATATGATTATATGATTATTGTGACCGTGACCACGAAAACACCAAGTCCGTTTTTTCACTCCGTATCGTAAAAAAATGACGTCTTATTTTCGAGTAGGCAACTGAAGCGGAAGCTTAGACAGATTTTTTACATTCTTTGTAAAAGATATCGCGATATACATTTATTTTTAAGTTTTATTGTTCACATTGACTTAACATTAGTAAATAATTCCGTCTTTTTTATAAGTTCTTTGAGAGAAGCTTGGCTGTGGTTATTCCAAAGACTCAATTGAGTATTTTGGTAGTTGACAAAACTAATGAGATACCTGTTTTTTCATATAGCTAATACAACGCGAATTAGTTTGGAGCAGCGAAATAAAAGTGTAAACTTCGCTCTTAAAGAGAATCTTTTCAAATGGTATGAACAAATTTAAGTCATTCGCGTTTTGATGCCATATTTTTTTTTTGTTTTTAGTTTAATTTATATATAAACACGGAAGAGCTTTCCTCCGTCTATAACAAGAGGTATGGCGTCCAGTGATTCCAGGGGCCTTAGTCTCTATTAATGAGGAGCCGAAGAACGATGTTATAAGGACCTGTAATATAAACGAGCAGGTAAACAGACATACGCTGCCATCAGTGCAGCATGGTGGTTGCCTCGAATGCGGTAGATGCGGTCGATGCAACGAAAATGGACTAACAAATTTTTCAGCGGCAGACCCAAGGAGGCGAGTGCGTCAGGCCCGCAGCTTCGGCTATGTTTGGCAATTTTGCTCTCTCTACGCTCTCGCGCTCATTGACTGTACAGTTCAGTCACAAGGAGGCGTATCTCAAAGAATGTTGTTCTGTGCTTGAATTTGCCTTTGTATGTGTGCGTGCTCATGTATTCACATTCACGGATGCATGTATGTGTGGTTATTTCGTTTCGAATCCAGCAAAAATATTTTGTCTTTTGCTACTTTTCATACTTGGTACTCTAACAATATGGGCGTGTTGGATTAACGATAAAAAGAATATCATGTGATATATTATATTTTTTTGTATTTCAGCATACTTTTTATATTTGCTTAGAAATACCAATCTGGGATAAGAGTAAACTGTTTTGTATATATATGTATGTATGTATATATATCCGAATGAATAAAAATTAATCTTCTGAACAGGTCATTTTTCCGTCGGTGACACTAAAACACCAACTACCCTTAGGTGGTTCAGAAAAGTTGAAACCAAATCATCTGTTGTTGGTGTTCTGCGAACGGATGGTGCCTGGATGCAAATCCCAGTAAGAGCGATTCATAACTTCATTTTTTTATTAATACTACTATTGTAGTCCAATACTATGTGTATTTCGAATAAATATTTAAAGTTTTTGAGAGTAATTGTTTCGGTTACACAACATTGGAAAGATGAGCGCTCACAGCTATTTTGCCTCAGCGCGACGCTGAATAGCACATGTTACTCGAAAACTACTGAGCGTTTCGATAAGAAAAAGCCAAGCAAAAGCTTACCTTATTAAATATATTTATGGTTTTATACGGATTAACAGCTATAAGTATCGAACCAGTATAAGTCTAAGATGTAGTTTCATTGAAACCCAAACCAAATACTTAAACACATAAAATGATTATCTTAAATAATAAAATATTCCTTTTAATAAGAGTTAATCATATATTAAACCTTAAGAAAAACTGGTAAATAAGGTTAACTTTAATAAATAAAAAAAGTTCTACGTGTAAGGATTGTTAGCTTCGGGTGGAGCTGAACGCTTTTTCACCCTTGCAATATGCCGATTTAGTCCAACAGTTTCTATATAAGCAAGAATAACAATATAATGGCACTACAAAAGCATAAGCAATTAAAAGGCTACAAGAATACAATTTAGGGAGCTCACTACGTAAGAATCTGCATTCTGATAGGTAATAAGGAGGCACAATGGTCTGGTCTGCCCTAGGAAGACTTATCCGCCTTTTGTTTCATAGCTTATTTTTTAACAACAAACTTTGGCCAAAAGCTATCAGAGCATTTATTTTGAAAGATTAAATATAAATATTATATTTAAATAAAAATAAATAGCATAAGCAAATTAAAACTTTTCCACCTAAATTTTGGATATTCCGGCTTAGGTTTTGCCTTTAATATGAAACAAAAATATATGTTTGAAAGGTGGTACTACCATAAAGGAATTTTGTTGTGATTATCTATGTCATCCTATGTCGTTTGTTCTCAGCGTCATTGAGGTCGATACTGAGACTGAGAACGATGCCGAGGAAGTCTGCGGTTGACTTCCGGGGAGCTGTAGGGATCCGCCTATCTGCGGTGCGACAACCGTGCTTAGGGGACACGTTCAATAGCTTAAGGCCATTAAAACGGCGCAACCAGCTCTACGATGACTTTGTATTATTCCTTGCTGTCTGAGTCAGACAGCAGTCTGGCGACTGTCACGCAGTCTTATGCTACCGTGTTGTATATTGCGTCAGACGCAGACTACGCAGCCGATAGAACAGTAGGATCTTTTTATTTCTATCTGCATTTGAGGTTATTCCGAACAAATCATTAAAATTTGCACGTAAGACTGTAAAGAGTTTAATTATTTCTTAAGATGTTCGAATGTAGCGCAAAACTAATGCTAAATAGGATCACCAACCATACACCACCATACATTTCATACAACGAAAATGGAACCAAAAATTTTTAGCGGCAGGCCCCAGAGAGCCGTATGCGACAGGCCCCGCAGCTTCGGCAATGTTCGGCAATTTTGCTCTTTCTCCGCGGTCTCCCTCGCATCGACCGTTCAGATCAGTTCTTTCGCAAAGAGGCGCATCTCGAAGAAAGTAGTCGTGTGCTTGATTTGGCCTTTGTACGTGTGCGTGTTCATGCATTCACATGCACGGATGCATGTATGCGTGGTTATTCCATTTCGAAGCCAGCAAGAAGATTTGGTCTTTTGCTACTTTTCATACTTGGTACCGGAACAATATGGGCGTATTCACATTCGGATAACAATTAAAATAATAATAAGTTTTACTATATTTTTTAATATTTCAGCATACTTTCAGCATACCTATGCAAAACAATTCACTCTTATCCAAGATTCGTATTTCTGCACAAATACAAAAAGTATGCTGAATATTAAAAAATATTATAACACATATTATTATTTTAATTGTTAACCCAATGTGAATACGCCCATATTGTTACGGTACCAAGTATGAAAAGTAGCAAAAGACAAAATCTTGCTGGCTTCGAAATGGAATAACGACGCATACATGCTTCCATGTATGTGAATAAAGTAAGTAAAGGATAACTAAGGATAAGGCAAACAATTTGAGAAGCACACCGGCCGAATTCCGTAGTGATCCGGTAAAAAAACTGATATAACATGTATAAGATCTTAACTTGAAGATCTTGTATATAAACTAGGACTATAAATTAGATTTGGGCATGCTATAAGAATTGTGACATAAGTCTGAAGACAGGAAATAAGTAGTTTGAAAAAATTGTGCAAAAAGATTGGCTAGTTCTGATTATTGTTTCAGTCGTATTTTCAAATGATAACGATGACGATTTAGTTATTGGCTTACGTTTATTAATGATTTTGAACTGAACTCTACACCGAGTCAAATAGTTTTCGCAATGCTGATATTTTGTTGCAATGCATAATGGCCTAATTCGGCCGGGGTTGGCCTATTTCTATAATCCACCTTTTCTTTTTCTTAGCTTTTTTCATACTCCTGAATAGAAACTCAAGTTAGCAGAGAATATTGTGTCCAGGAGGTCGTTAGGGACATTTTTTTAAAGATAAAATATCCACAGCATAAGAAAATTTGCCTCGAAAGTTGGTAATTGATTGTTGGGTCGTTGATTGTAACATCATGGAGACCACAGGAGGCACGCCCTTCCGCGACATATTCGGATACTGGGAACAAGGAAGCTGCCGAGGTTAAATTTAGGGATGCTGGACAGATCCGCCCAACTGCGGTGTGCCTACAGCTGCCTTTCTGCCCCTAGAGCACTTATCTAATAGCTTAAGACCATTAAACTGGAAGTCCAGAGTAGAAAGCATACCGTAAGTTTTACAAAAACTTATCAACACCTCATTAAAACAACATTTAGTTTGCCGCATAAAATACCTTATTTGAACTTTAGTAGTAGGATCACGTCAATGGCATAACACTGCACTCTGTTGTCACAAAGCCAATTACTGATGCCGATCTTGAGAAATTATCTTTTTGGTGAATTTACTAACAAATAAATTATTACTGTACCTTATAGTGACTTACTACTGTACCGATAACGTTAGTGTGGTGAGGGAGAGAGAGCGGATCAGCTGCGTACAGTGAGAGGTGAAGCGTGGGTGTAAGAAACCTTAAAAACATTTAGCTGCAATCGCAACCACGCAGACAACGGCAAAGCGAAAGAAAATAAATAAAGAAAGATGCAAAGCAGACAGAAGAAGCACAAACTAAATTTTGCATTTAAAAACAATAATTACAAAACAAAAAGCAACAAGCACACACAACCGTGAACGGAAACTTTACACAAAAATAAAAAATAGATGATTTAAAACAAATCCAGCCGGTTTGTACGTGAAAAGACACGACGATCTGCTGTAATATATAAGAAGGAAAACAGGTAACAACATAAAAACAAATCGAATGTTTCAATTTAAACGATGCTTTTTAACTTCAAAAGTCACATGTTTAGTGTTTGTTCTTTGCTACAACAGGGGAGAAATGGAGTGGCGCTACCAACGGAAATGTGCTACGGTGGCATCGATGAGAGAATGTGTAAATCTAAAAACCAAATTAACAGCTGAAAAACTAAATTTACTAACATAATCATAGGAACAAAGAGCTTTAAAAAATTCTGCAATCTGATGCGCTGAAACTATAAAGCTTGCGTCAATTTCATCAGCAATTTATAATGTTGTCGTTTAGGAAGAGTAATACCAACTTGGTATTGAACAGACATAAGTACACATGTCTGTGGACAGCGTACGCACTTTACATTAGATAACGTATGAGTAAGAGCATTGTTTCCACCGGCAAAAGTTTATTCTGCATTTTACTCGTTATTCTGAGATGATCTTTTTGAAATGGCTCTACTCTCTGCAATGTAGCTAATTATAAATAAATGTAAAATGTTTGCTTCAACATAAATAACTTATTATCTTCAAACTATCATGAAAAAAAACTAAATTTCGAATCGTAAACATTTTCGAATGACGGTGTATAACTACATATAAAAGTCTAAATTCTACAATATTTGAATAATTATTTCACGCTTCCACAAAACACCATCACACCTTTTACACAAATTAATGTGAATTTATAAACATAAATCTTAAAACTAATTTTTGGCGGAATCCTGTCATACCCTGTTAGTACCGTTTTCATTACAGCGTTGTAGTGGTTCATTTGTTTTTTATATTTTTCGCACACACTCGCGGTCTCTTCAGATTATTAGTCTCGGGACTCGGGTCTGGATGCCAATCCCAGTAAGAGCGATGCATAACTACATTTTTTTATTAATACTTCTACTATAGTCCAATACTATGTGTCTTTAGAATATGTATATTTTAAGTTTTTGAAAGTAATTGTTTCGGTTACACAACATTGGAAAGATGAGCGCTCACAGCTATTTTGCCTCAGCGTGACGCTGAATTGCACATGTTACTCGAAAACTACTTAGTGTTTTGATAAGAAAAAGCCAAGCAAAAGCTTACCTTATTAAATATATTAATGGTTTTATACGGATTAACAGCTATAAGTATCGAACCAGTATAAGTCTAAGGTGTAGTTTCATTGAAACCCAAACCAAATATTTAAACACATAAAATGATTATCTTAAAACGTAATAAAAAAATATTCCACTCGTAGACACCATTAACACTAAAATTTCTTTTATGACCTCTAAGTCATTTATATGATAAACCTTAAGAAAAACCGGTAAATGAGGTTAACTTCAAGAAGGCGAATAAATAAAAAAAAGTACAACATCTAAGGATTGTTAGCATCGGATAAAGTTGAACGTTTTTTTACCTTTGCAGAATATGGAGTAACAATAACCCAATAATCTGCTTAACAAAGTACAACAAGCGGAAGCTCTAAAAAACTTCAAAAAACTTTAATAATTTTTCGTCATGTATTTTTATTATTAAGCTTAAGAAAACATTTTTTTTTAATTTTTAAGAATAAGTTATTTTGTTACAAATATTACGGGATGTATTCTTTTATTTAAAATAAGTAATGATAAAGTCACATTCTACGAACGCATTAACCTTTCCTTATGCATTTCACTTGAAATTGTACTATGCAACGTTTTTCTTTTTATCCGCCAGTTTAAATTTGTAAATTTTATCCCAAATTTGTTATCAGCGAACCCAAAAACCTAGGCACAGAAATGATGTCGTCATAACTTCTTAAAAAAAAGAAACTAACCGCACGGCAAACTTCATATAAATTTTAGTCGCGTTTTTTCAAAAAAAAATTTTTTTTCAAACAAAACCATAAAAAAAAAATATAAAATTGATTTAAATTTCATAAAGGTTTATTTAAATTATGTATATGTCATAAACCTTATCTATTTTGATTAATTATATAAATTTTTATGTCAGTTCTGTGAAAGTATGCCGTCTTTTCGTGCGCAGAGGCCTACGAGGTCCGCCATTTAGAAGCAGTCGCTTTGAATAGTGAGTATTTTCGATAGTGGTGGACTAGTGACAGAATGCGACATGTATGCGGAAAAGCAGACAGAAGCAAAAAGCCTAACAATGCAGCCGAATGGCTGCAGAAGATGGGAAGCATGGACGACCTTAGCAATGACAATGAGGCCAACGTCACAGTAATGGAAGGGGTTGGGGCATATGTCGTTGCGGCTACAGCAGAAAACCTCCATCACAGTAAGGCAGCATTCGCTGCACTAATGCTCCGTTTGGGTGGAAACGAAGACGACGTAGTCCTAGTCTAGGAGCCCTGGCTGGTAGGAGGCCAGGTTGCTGGACTAGAGTAATGGAATTCAAGCTTATGCTTGACCGACGTATTTGGCAACACCCCCTAACCCCCTAACTAAATACAGCCAATCGATCATCGACTTAACGCTAGTCTCAGGTCCGCTTTTAGAAGCAGTAAAAAGCTGGAAAGTCTCTGATGAGCACTCCTTCTTCGACCATAGTTTCATAGAAACCATCATGTCGTTGGACCAACCCAAGCCAGTTTATCAATCCTAGACGAACAAACCGGTTAAAGTACAAGAAAGTCATCTAGGACTCTATCCCAATGGTGCCTTCAAGTGGACCAAAGAACCAGAATATTCAGCAGCTTTACAAAAGCATGCATAACCTTCGAGGCGGCATGTTCAGAGCAAACCAGAAAAACACTAAAACCTATCAGCCCTCAGGGCCAAGTGGCAGACTTCTTTAAACAGAAGTAAAGCCGGAATTAAAGAGCGCACTAGCACACATACAACAGGAGCTAGGCTCTCATATTATGGCAATCAGGAAGGCATTATGGCAATCAGGAAGGCATTATGGCAATCGAATACGCCCCTACACTGGGCTAAGTTCAGAATAAAAAAGTACTTGGACAAACTCAACTAGTGAGTCCTTACCAAGATGTTATGCTGGATCTGGCATAAGACTGGAAACACTCATATCGAATAGAAATATAAGATGGACTATAAATAGTTTCAAATCCTTTAAGTCACCTGGCTGTGACCGGTTTACACCCGCCCATATACTAGAGGCAGGTCAGAAAACTGGTTAAAAGAAATTTAAAAAATGACATTAGCGATAGGGGTGTTACCGGAATCCTGGCGGAAGACGAAAGTAGTTTTCAATCCTAAAGCAGGAAAAGCCTCACCGCACAGTTCAACAATATGGGCTATCACATCTATCACACACTCTCTTAGTCGAGCATTAAATAGTGGAGCTAATCAAAAGCTGCTCACATGCAGAATGGTGACTGCGACACTCGGTAGCTTAATGCACTTAAGGAAAGTGAACAAACGATAAACGATAAATAAACGATGTGCTACGAAAAAGTGGGGATTGCAAGGTGGCTGTATATGCGGATGCTGTTGCCATTATCTTCGCAGGCGAATTCCTACAAACGCTATCTTAGAAAACAGACAATTAAATAACAACTGAGTAAGGTAAAACGATTAGCTGCCCTATGCATAAGCGGCGCTCTTCTAAGTAACTAACGAAGCGTTAAATGCTATACTTAATCTGCGCAGTCTGATCTGGCAGGCATGAAAAGAGCAAAAATAGTACCGCTCAGACTAAGGTAGACAGGACAATAGAAAACCCATAATACTGGTCATGTGAAATTCCTCCTACATCCTTCCTACATTCCTCCTTATACCGGTAGAATATAAATGCACCCAATTCGAAGACCTGATTGCTAGTAGGGAGGGCAGGGAACAGTGAATACCAGGCGTCACTAAAGCTATATTACAAAGACGGCTCTAAATTACGAGCTGGGCGTACCCCAGAGCTGGTATTAAGATTAAATTAAACCTTGATCTTTTTACTACGTACCAACGTAGGACCTCAGGTATACTGATTAAACAACTCTTTACTAACTTCCATTTGAAGCTTGAATAGTGAATAAAGTGCTCTAAACACTTTACTTTCAAATCTTTTTAGTTTTAAATTAGCGAAGTAAACGGGACTTCTCTTTTGTCTCCAAGTTTTGTCGACTTTTAATATAAATAAAGCTAATCTTCAAAAAAGTTTTGAACCGCTTGGCAACAAGCACTAGCAACAACGCACTCGCAAACTTTACAGGTTCTGATAAAATCCCAACTTTATTGCCTGAAACCTCCCATTTTAGTTATCCGATTTTACCAAATTATCTTATAATTCGATATCAATTTGCATAAATCCGAGATTCTAAAGAATATCTTAGCCCAATTTTGATAAACTTGATAAATGTACAGATAAAAATGTAAAAGATTAAAAAAAGAAGCCAGGAAAATTTGGTATATATGGCGGGGACCGAGAGTTGATTTCGTCAGTCATATCGTATTTTACCACGCGCAGCGAGTCGCAATGATCTTTACACGTCTGTTCACTCCTGAGGGCTATACTGCATTACTCTTCTTCCCTACCGCGCTTTCACTCCAAAAACTTCTCTCTTTCTCACTTAGAGAGCTCATTCATCTCTTATTAAACTATACACTAAGAGACCAATAATTAATAATCGAATACAGCACTTCAACATTAAATCAAACGTATCTCCGACATATATATAAATTTCGCAATACTAAAGGTAAATAGGATCTAGTATTTCTACACGGTATGTGGAAATTTATCTGACTTATCAGGTCAGAACTCTCTACGTCACCACGGATTAAGTTATAAATAAAGGTACCTAGCATGGTTCTACGGTTGACTAAGGATGGTAGGTTAATAACAGAAGTCTACTTGTATAAGAGGTTAACATTCGGTCTGAGTCCCAGTTAAAAACGCGTAGAGCAAAAACTAAAACTAAACTAAACAACTGATTCGATTCGTTTTCTGTGGACATCCATACTCTAAAATAGGACGAACTAATGAAGTATATACAGTTTTTGTAACATAAGCCTCATCGTATTCCTTCGACCACCGCTTAAGAAATCTAAGCACACACCTGGCTTTATTCACCATGCACGAAATATGATCTATAAGTTCAGGATCCAGGCGGACGCCCAAATCGTCGACCAGAGTGATTCTCTCCAAAGAGCAGCCGTTTAGCATATAAGTTGCAAGCATGGGAGTGACACGAGCGAATGTCATTAGCTTGCACTTAGATCCATTTAAATTTAATAAATAAACATGGCACCATGTTTGCAAGTTATTCAGATCTGTTTGTCCGATCCGACTGGCAAGAGCTGTCTTTATACTGCACACAAAGCTTAACGTCATCTGCGTACATGACCAATATAGAGTTAGCCAAAACTTTGGGTAGGCCATTAATAGGTAACCAGAGGTAGGCCAGAGGTAACACGGAGAATATGCTGTTTTTAAAGAGGACTTTCTGCGTCCTGCCAGATAACTTGAGATCGAGTTTCCTAACAAGAAGGTGTGATTAAAGGAGTCAAATGCTTTACTGAAATCAGTATTAATAAAATCTGACTGAAAGTTCTTTTGGAAAACCTTTATTGTAAATGAAGTGAGCTCCACAAGATTGGTTGTTGTTGATCTTCGCCTAATAAATTCATGTTGACATGGAGAAAAGACTGATCTACAAAAATGCTGCAAATAAGGAGCATCGATTTTTCGAAGAGTGTTGGGATGGCTCACAACTTAGAGATTCCTCTATAATTGTGGCATCCTTTTTGCTACCTTTTTTGTGAAGAGGAATAACAAATGATTCCTTCCAAATAAGTGGTTTCTAAGGTACACAATTTTTAAAGGGATTGCACAAGGCCTATGTTATTTATGTTTTTGAGCGTGTTAACATTTTATTGTTTGAGATTAACGGAAAGTATAAAGGAACACAGTCGTTAAAAAAGGAATTTATGGCATTGTAAAAAAGATCAATGGCGGTAGCCATGTTAGTGCACGAAGAGAAATCGGACCAATTAAAACCAAATATATAATTTGCTTATATATATATATAGCCTGCGAAAGCAGTGAACCTTTTAGGTCAGACCTATACTCCAGAGCAGTCCCAATATCGAACGATGATATCAATCTTTCGGATGCGTCAGTGGTGGATCCCTGACCAAACTTACTCTTTGCCAGTTCGGAGACAAAGCAGAGATCAAGCAAGCGATCTAAAGAATTTCCTATATGAATTGACACAACGAAATTTTGAACACTCCATTAATAATGTCATGTTGTGCGGTTGTTAAAAGATCATATAGGTCCAAGAATGTTAAAATCACAGACCTACTATATGGCACCTACCCGATAGTCTAGTGGAGGCCAGGTTTCCTCCTTAACAACAACATACTTTAGCGAAAAGTGGTTAAAGATAGGAAATAAGGATAGAGTTCGTTAGTTTTTTTAAAGTGGAAGACTTAGGTAGAGGGCACAATGGTCTGGTCTGGCCTAGGAAGACCTATTCCTATAACTTTTCTTTTTCTTTGCTTCGAACTCCTTAACAAAAACCTACTTTGGCCAAAAGCTATCAGAGCATATTGTGTTAAAGATCTCGTTCCGGACATTTATTTTGAATACAGAAATATCCCTAGAATTATTATAATTTAAATTTTTGGACCTTAATTTATGTTTTCCGGCTTTTCTTTTACCTTGACATAGTGAGATTGATCAGGGGAAAGCCGAGAAACACATATATGTTTCGTAGGTGGTACTAAAATGAGGTATTTCGGCAACACAGACTGATTGTCTATGTTACCAATTGGAGTCAGTAGTCCACCCTGGTGAGTTTTTGAAACTGGGTTCTGCGGTGTCGTTGATTGTGACCCCTCAGCGAACAGTAAAGAAATCTTGAGAGACGCAATCAACGGCTAAACCAAGAAAAGCCAAGAAGCACAAAAAAAGAAAAAATGTGCAAAAAGTGAAAAAAAACACGTCCGTTCACTTAGAAAGCGAATAGAAAATAGAGATGTCTATGTTACTGCAGGCAGAGTACAGTGGTCAATACGTGAGCAGCTGTTCAGTAATAGATAGAAACGCAAGCAGGAATCGTTTCACGAAAATCTGCAGATAAGGATAATTTGCAGCAGTTGCCATCACAGACGAACGTTCTTCAATCCATTACATCGTCGGGGCACATATAAACATGACGAGTGATTTTTAATATACTCTCTTCAGTTGCCAGTCTTTCAAAGATCTGCATGAGCAGTAATAGACTTTTGAACCTATCGGTCGAAATGGAACTAAGCCGTTCCAGCCGATGGATGAAGAAGAAGCAGCACTTCAACTACAACTACTTCGCTTTAATTGTGGATCGGCTGATAATTTTTGCAAGGATTGCAAAGCTGCCACGAATTGCTTTATTTGCAACAAAGAGGAACACATTTCTAAAGAAGTTAAGATAGTATTTATAATATTCATAATATAAATGATGAAATCGATGTTCCTGCCCAGTATAACAAATAAGTAATAACCAAAAGGCGGTG
>VNJM01001767.1:0-10951 GCA_008042475.1 Drosophila kanapiae | reverse complement strand
TTCTATTGCTAAACAAGGTTATATATAGCTATATTTATATTGACCCTGACAATGACAATTTGTAGGGAAGGAAATAAAGTTCGAACTTTAAGCTTTGTGAAGGAATTACATTTGATATGTTTATTCTAGACGAATGAAATTTAAATTGATGAACAAAAAATAACGTCTTTAAAATCACAAATACGTTAATTAATAATAAATATTATTGTAGGTAAATCAGAAGGTTCAAACGCAGTATACTTTAAATTGAACAATCAAAGCAATTGCCTCAGGATTGGACTACCTTTAAGTCTGCACTAAAAGGCCTTCAAACAGCATCCTCTCTTTATCCATTCGCCTAAAGTCACCTTTCCTGTTTTCCCAAGCAATTGTGATCTATGTAAAAGGGGAAAGGGAAGTGGGAAGGAGAGGGTGTGACACAAGGCAGTATCCTTGTGCGTGACAATGCGACAATGTAGGAAAATCGAAGCGGGAAAATGGGAATGGAAGCGGTAACCGAGTGTCACCAACCTCCACGGTTGCATATTAGCCGATGAACGACTCGGGGAGTCACTCACTCAGTCAGTCGGTCTGTCAGCTAAGTCATCTACTAACCACACTGAGCAAAAAGGGGTGTGATCTAATAAAAATATTTAAAATGTGATATTTTGGCAGAGAATTCCATATTTAAACTTGATTATCTAGGTGTGAATTCGTATAATTATTTGTATTTAGTCTTACAGGAATAATATTACTTATAATTAGAATAATTAATACAAGAATTAATCGGCTATTATTTGGGATGAATGCACAGTGGTGCATAAACGAGCTTAAATGTAGATTGCCAAACAATGAAGAATTTACGGAGTGATTCTTGGTATAGTACTCCGATCTCTCAGCTAAGTAATTTGTTTAGAAAATGAATTAAATAAATTTAAAATAATTTGATATGTAAAGTTAAAGTTGGGATTTTTTTCATGCTAAGATTATTCGATTCTCGTTTTATTTGCTCGGTGTCCCGTTTACTCAGAACGGCACTCATTTGTTCTGTGAATGGAAATAGACGACAAAGCTCAGTCATTCCACCCCAGTCCCCACTACTTAGGAGCACCCGCCCCCTTTCGGAATAACTGGGGCTTCCTGTGTAACATCCTTCCGCCATGAAATTACTCTCCACTAGGACAGGGGCTTACTCCTAGGCGAGGGTTAGCAGAAGTAGAAGGCTGCCGAATTGATTAATAGACAAAAGTTTTAGTAATAAACATAACAAACTCGGGGCAAATATGAGCGAACGGAAAACCCATTGCGGATAAGCCAGATCTACGATGATACGGACTAGCTGGAGGACCTAATGATGATGGAAACGCATTCTACCCTCCCGAAAAGGGGAAAATAATTGCAAAATACGGCACTGGACGCACTCCACATTCGCATTTGCCGCCCATTGTTCACGAACAGGACCAAGGACTCCTTCTCTCCTTGCAAATAGGAATGCATCGTGTGTGCACCGTGGCTTAATTATGTCAAACAATAGCTCCCAGGCATTGTGTTTACTTGATGGAGAAGGGAGAGTTTGGGAAGCTAGTAAAACTCACCAAAGTTTCATAAAGATATTAATGTGTGAATGGTTGATTTATTTAAAAAAAGGCTTTCGAGGTTAATCCCTTTCAAAGATATTCTTTTTGCCAGAGGCAACTCTGTGCCTAGTATTAACCACTGAACGGGACTGCTTTTATCTCCAACTAAGTGGTGCTGCCACAGAAACGATCGAAAAAATAATTAATAATAATATTTTTAATATTAAGTAATGGGAAGATCGACATAACTTAAATTATTTGTAACATAAACGTCAAAGTTCAACTTAATTTCTTTATATTTTCATAGTCTATTTAAGTACAAAGAAGTTGATTTATTTTTAGCGAGTTTCCCTTGAGTGACCCACTGTTTTGGTAACTCAAAGACACATTCCCAGTTCCTGGGTTCCGCTGATATGTCACATATCCTGACAAGTTGTCCTCGCGCTTCGGAAGAAAGGGATACAATGAGCTGAGGGCGCGGGTAAGGCGTTGTGAACAGGAGTGCCTGTGTTAAGTAACAAATATATCGCATTTCTGCCGGGCAAAGACTGGAAAATATGTCTTGATATAGTCGAGCTTTCGCGCGAAATACTGGAACATATGAAAATCCTGCATATCGAACGCTACATTCCTACGCGTTTCGAACCTTTCAAAGGAGTTGCATACCTTTAACCTCTTTATTGAGTTTGGTTTACACTCTATTGCAGATGTGTAACTTGTTTTTTTTCTTTGTGCAACAATAAAACGTACCTGAAAACCGACAAGACTCCAGACTTCCTCCTCGGTGGAAAAGACGCAAGCGGTGCCAGCAATGCCGTGATACTGATAGAAGCGCACCGAGTGCGAAAGTGCCACAGGAATCGCCGTAGTGACAATAGTTATCCAGGCACATATGATGGCCCTTCAAAAGATAAAGGCAATCAAAATGTTTTTAAATATGAATTATAAATCAGACTGAGGAAATTATAAATAAACATGTGGTTTATTTTATAAAGAAAGAAGGACATTTATGATACCTTAAATAATTTGTAGTCTTAAATAATCGTGTTGTCTGATTTATTACGTATATTTAACAATTTTGGAACTTCTAACTTTAACTTAAATTAAATAAATATTAGAAATTATAATCATATATTTTGTTTAACGTTTAATGCATTCCATTATTACTAACTCATTTAAAATTAAATGGTTTTGGTATTGTAAATGAACATTCAATACCGAGCCAAGATTAATTAATGTTTCTTTTACCTTTAGCCACGTGCTAAGGTTTTTAATCAGGGTATCCGCCGTCAAAGTTTGAGCGTAGACAAAAAAAAATGCTAAGAGATGGATGGACAGTTTTTCTTTGTCTTAACTTCTGAAAAGTTATCTTAGGATGACCTTAAAAAATGTGCCAAAAAGTTTGCAAACAGCTTTCTGGAGGCTGCCACTTCTTCCTCTTTCTTAAAGGTTGTTTTTCTTAAAGACTTGGTAAATATGCCCATCTTAAATGGTTGCTATCTTTGGACATATTTATGCCACAAAGATGGATCGAAGGCAAAGGTCACAAGGCCTGCAGGTAGGTGGCCAAGCCAAGCTAATTACAAGGCCTGGACAAATTGATGCAATTACTCTAGATGATGTGGGATATGGGAAGGAGCCTGTGACACTAGCAGAAAAATTGGTTGGTTTAAGGATTCATTTATAGGAAGGGAACATTAAAGACTTCTTTAGTATGCCTATACAATTTCTGAAGTACAACTAACATGACGATACTATCTACAAAATATTAAAGATTAGGTATTTTTCTATTATTTACTATTTGATAAAAATCTGTTAAAAGTCACAAATAATTTCTCATTAAAGGTGTATAATTTTCTTGCTAAATCAATGTGCTTCCATTGTGTATTTATTTTTGCCAAGTGTACGTTATAAGTCTGGTTAGATGGGGCACTTACAGTGTGGCATTGCGCTCGGTTCGCAGGGACATGCTCGTCACGGGATGGACCACGGCCAGGAAGCGATCAAAGGACATCAGCACCAGCGTGTAAACACTGCAAGTGTGCAAGGTGTAGAGGTGTGGGTTACATTACCAATTTGGGCTATAATGTGCATTATATAGGGTGGGGTGAGGTGAGACTAAGCAACCAACCTGCAGTGACAGGTAACCACAATCATGTACTGGACGAACTTGCACCAAATATTGCCAAACGGCCACTCGGGCAGGACGTAGTCGGTGGCCGTGAACGGCACGCAGAAGATGACGAACAGGATGTCCGAGACGGCCAGGTTGATAATCAGGAGGTTGGTGGTCGAGCGCATCTGTTGGTTGGCCACAACCACTGCAAGTACAGGAACGAAATTCACATTTTTAATAAGTATAAAATATAAAGTTTAACTTGGTAAAATGTGTAGACAAAATATATTGAAAATGTAAGCTTGAAACGGTCAGAAATTATTCGTCAGGAGGATCTGGTTGCCTTGGCAACAGTCGCTTTTACTTACAGCTTTGTAGGGTCCCCCTTTTTTCTACCTCTATTTTAATAGCACCTCTGTGCCCCCCGCCGAGGTTTTTCAACCCCCACCCTTGCCTTTGGCCCTCCAAGTTTTTCTTTTCCATCAATTACGCGGACAAAAGGCAGCAAACAACGGGGACTTCTGCTCAGGTGTGTGTGCACTGCGAGGAAAATATCCCTCAATTAGATACAAATCTTGATTTATGTTAGAGTTAATAATAATATGTATCCATTAGATTTATGAAATGAAATTATTAAGGGTAAAATACATTTATTATTATTATTATGAAGGAAATTAAGCTAGCTAAAAAATTACTAATTATTGATCGATATATGTATTTTGTTATTTATTTTTATGTTATGTGTAAAGGTCAAAAGTGATGTGTTTCTATTTAAAATATTTGTTTTCTGTGTATAAGTGCTTGTGGAATCAGCTCGGGGTAAAAGTCAAACCGGGGAAGTCTGGCATTGTTGGCGCTTTGTGCTTTCACTTTTTGACCCACCGTCTTCTAGCCTTCCTTGTGCCTCACACTCAGTTTTTATATATATTTTTTCTCTTGTCCAACAGGAGCCACTTGCAATTAGCCAGCAATTTATGTTGCTCCTTACAAAAGAAGCGCGACAAAGGGAGCCAAGAAGAAAAAACATAAAAAAGAAGTTGGCAAAAGCAGGGTCAATGGCGCTGAGAGCTGTAACGAAATGTTATTTTGGCCTAGAAGAAGATGCGATGAGCTGATGCCAATGGATTGATGTGGGCCACGAAGCCAAAGGAAGTTTGAACTCAAAAGGCCAGCAATCATTTAAGGGGGGAAATGGAGAGGTAAACTGGGGGGCAATTCAGCTGGAAAAGTCAAAGGAAATAGGAAATGTCGCGGCTTACACTAAGATCAAAATATTTTCAAAAGTCCACACAAAAAGGAAAGTTGGAATCCCAAAAGGGAATATTAAAATGGAAAACAGAAACATTGTTATTTTAAAATTTAAAACATTTGGTTAAATATTGAAAAAATGAATCGTTAAGAATTTGTACTTTTGCTAATATCCAATTAGTATTTACTAAATCTAAATAATATTGCTAATAAAAAATTCTAAATAGTGAATGAAATTCCATTTAATTATGTAAATAATTATACATTTGTTATTTGTCAAAAATAAAGATGAATTCCGCACTTCTTAACTTCATTATATTTTTTTTAGTGCAAAAGCAGTTACTGCCAGGTGAGGCCGCAAATCAATTTCCTTTTCAAATATATATTTAGCACAGGATGTTTCAAGGTAAACAAAAAGCGCAAACCCCTCAGAAATAGGCAACAAGAATAAAGGGCAATAGAGTAATAAGCAGCAGCAGGAACAGGAATAGGAAGAGGAATAGCAATGGGAATGCGAATCCAAATCAATAGCAATGGCAACAATAATAACAATAAATATCAAGGCACAAAGTTATTTGGCTTACACATAAAATATATACATTTTTCTATGTGTATGTATACATATGCAATAATACTACAAATATATATATTTGTATCATTGGCTGCCCCATTTTAACCCTTGCCAAAATGTTATCTTGGAGCTTTCGATGTTTATTGCACCGTCTGGCAGGTGGATACTTTTTTTGGCATCAGATTGTTGGCCAATTGTTGCCAGTTTGGCATTTGCATTTTGCATTGTCTCAGATTATCAGGATAAAAAAGATTATAATAAAACCAGCAGGAATGCCACAGAAGTTCCTACTCATTTAAAATCAGTTAAAAATGTATTCAAAAGGATGCAATGAAATATTTGTTTAATTTTAAAGTGTCACATTTCGAGATATCATTTTTGGCGTTACCTAAATGTTTTTTGAATTTCGATATAAATACAGAAAGTTGCAGTATTAAATTTAGACGAATTGTTAAACTTAATATAACTTATCGTAAATGTAAATAACTTGAAAAAAATGCTCCTAAAGTCAACGTTAAACAGTTTTAAAGCTTTAAAGAAATACAAATTATCTTTTTTATCCGAAACTAAAACTTAAACACATTTAAACCTTCAGTCTACAACTTAGTGAAAATAAACGAATAAAAGCGGCTTACATTCTCGAATTTGTTCCGCATAGTTAGTAATTTTAAGGATATATATCCTTTTTTTTGTTTTAAATGTAACCCATTGGCTGCGTTCTTTTAGCCTGGTTTTTATCAATTAAAAAAAAATAAAGGAAATGCGGTGGAAGCCACTTTTTAGTGGTCCACTAGTCCCTGTGGTTAACCAACTTTTTGTGGGCGCAATGTTAACACACACACACACACAGGGAGTGCTGGAAAAAAGGGTCCGGAAAAGGAGTCCGGATTTTTGTTGGGACATTAACTTTTTCCCCACCATTAAAGAAAAAAGTGTGCCACTTTTTGTTTCTGCCTCCTGTCTAGCTGGCATTTTACAAAATAATAAAGTGTAGCATAATTTATGGGCCATGGGTATAAAGAGCGCGCTGCAGAAGTTCTTCAAGCGCAAAAACGCTTGTTATTTAAGGCCAGCACAAAAAGAGGGGCCTGGCTGAGGCAGATTACAAATAAACAAATAATCAGGCATGTATGTGTTGCCAATGTGTGTGTCCTAGACAGGATTTCCTGTTCACTCGCATCGAGGGGGCATAAATTCACTTTTATTGAACTTTAATGTCACTCTAATGCCTGCCCATTTCCTCTGGCATCGTCAGACCTCCTTCACTTACAATGTCCTTGCCCCTGATTCGCCCACTCTTCACCCTCTTATTTTAGCCTGTAATTGATGCACTTCAAGTGTGTGTGCTGGGGTCGACACGGCGTATACGCAATTTGAGCCTTATTTAGTAGCAGAGTGTGGAAAGTTGATGCTTTAGCGCTGTGCCTGCTTTTAATGTTCAAAAAAGTGTTTAAAGGCAGTGTTATATTTATAAGAGAACTGGATTTTGTTGCTAATATTATTAAGAGTTATTAAAATCGATTTAATTTAGATTGATAAAGTAAACAGAATCTTCTTATTTTAAGTTGTTTAAGGAAACCATTTAAAATAAACTCAATTATTTGTTGTTAAGTATCTATTTGGAATTCCTTGAGTAAATAATGTTTTAATTACTCCTTAATGCAGTATTACCCAGCCTTCGACGATGTCTGAGTAAACCAACAAAAAGGACTTAAAGGGCTTTCGTCCTACACTTTTCATGGAGAATTTTACGAGTTTTGAGTCCATTGAAATCATGTTATTTGTACACGGCTCATTACTAATAGATCGACGGCATAATTTTAATTGCATTTAACTTTATTCGCAATTAAAGCGAACTGTATCTAAGTATCCTAGATATAAGGCAGGGCTTTTGTTTTATGATCCAATTAAAGGCGCCTGAGGGTGGAGCTTAGGCCTCCTTTCCTGCTTAGGCCCTGGGCCATTAAGTGCATAAATGATTGCCATGCAGGAATATTTTGGCCTTGCAGTTGCCAGGGAAATCCTGTACAGTTGCTGCCTCTTAACTATGGCAATTAATTTAAATTTTAATGCACAGCACACAGAGAGGTGGAGAGCTAGAGAGAAAGAGAGACATCCTGTTTTGGCACATAAATATCCGGTTACAAAGACCCAGACCGGACAGAACCTTTGTCCACTGTCCCTTTTCTTGGCCAGCTTCAGACTTTCATTATATCTGTTTCGTTTCCTTTCCTTTATTTGCATCATTTGCTGGCCTATACAAATACATATTTAATGCCAGGCCAAAAACCGGCAAGGAGAAATCAGTGGAAAGCAAATCAAAAGGGACAGATGACATTTTCCAGGGACTACTTAGCTATGAGCAGATTGGATTGGGGTTTCTGTGGTTCAATATTTAAATTTAAGATGGAAAACCTAAATTATGGCATACTTATATAGAGATTTCTTGTCCAGGTATAAGTATTTTTCATATTGTGTGGAAGAACATAGCAGTTGACACATTCTCAAGCATTAATTGGATGTTAATGCACTACGATCAGTACACTCAAGTGGCTTTTGGGATATCAAGCACGTGCTTGTTAGGCTTAGATGTTGGCAGGCGCGACATAAGAAAGTATAGATAACGTTTGCGAGGAAGTTGGTTAAGATAAAAGCTTTTAGTTTGGAGTAACTGATTAATTTGATATTTATCGCCCTTAAAGTCGTAATGAAGTATCAGGCAAAGTTAAATTTAAACTGTTTTATATTTGAAGCAGCTGCAACACTGATATAAGCTTTGCTAAGTACCTAAGTACCTTTGGCTCTGTTAAAGAGAACGTGACACATTTGCCTAACAATGGTATTATACCCTTTCACAATGACAACAATGGCGATGGCATCACCAAATCAACATAAACATTAACATAGCTGCCATCGACATCGGGACATCATTTACATTGACAAGCGAACGTAAATCAATCAATCAGAGAATGTCAGACAATCACACCGAAACAAATTATATATTTTATTATAAAGTATTTAATTTCAACATTTTAAATTGTCATAGAAATATAAGTTAAAATAAGACAGATACAAGAATAAATAAAACAATTATCGTAGCATATGGAAGGCATTTTTAAAAGGTTATTCTGCTATTATTATTTTGTTAAGTGCAGCAGAAGTTGCAACCCCTTGCATGATTTCATCGGCGGAGTGTCTACTTTACCCTTTTCGGCATCTCCTCAACGCTTTTCATTCTTTTCTAAATTTTTCTTCTTTTATTTCTCGTTTTATAATCCTATCTTGAGCGGTGCTGCATTGTTGGATTATTGATGGGATTTGCATCAGGCAGAGGATGAAGAATACAACAAAAATCCTATGGCCACTTACCCGGCGGGCCCAAGGACGAAAGGTATGAAAGTGTGCCGGGAATCTGGGGGGGATATGTGCAAGGCTGTTGAGGACACCTGGCCGTGAAGGCGAGGGCGTTGCCATATGGCATTAGGGCCATCATGGACGCATATGTGTTGACAAGAGCGCGCCACAAGTGTGTGCGGACGATGAAGAAGACATTGAGGGGATGTAAGGGGGGAAACACATCCTTTCCATTCCACCTTTAGGTTTTATTTGCCAGCACTTTTGTGTTATTTCTCCTTTCTTTCGTCCACCTTTATGGGAACAAAGAAGAATAAAACGTGTAAGAGGAGAATGTTCCAGGGAATGGAAATGTTGAGCAGTTTTCAAACCTTTGATTTCAGGATTTTAAGTCTTATGATAATAATGTTATTGCAACTTGCAAAATATGATGGAACTCTATCTAACACTTACTCCAACTAACAGTTCCTAAAATTAAAATAAATTGAATTCTTTTCATTTCAAGAAAACGTGAATTACTATTAACAATTTAAATATCTATAATTCATGTAATCCTGCAAAAAAAATCACTTATTATTATATAGCTCCATAAAATACAACTCCATCTAGATTTAAGGCCTGAAATCTGATTTCTAATTTATTTAGTCGAATTCGTAATCCGGAATGTATCGGTTTTATGCATATCATGAAGCTGAAACACACCGGTTGTCTGACATTTTTTATCTGTTTGTCTGCCATTGTTCTGCCAGTGAAGCGGTGTTCGGGTCCTGCGCTACACAGGTATTCTGGTAAGTATTCTGTCTTTCCATCCCGCCCCCTTTGAATCTCACCACATATACAGTGGAGTTCAAATAAATATAATCAAAGGAGGAGAAGGAGAATAATAGCTGCTTTCTGTAAGCCATATTTGTTACTTGGGAACTTCAACATAAAAGAATTGTATTTTATTATACATAAATTGTTCTTAAAAGTATGATAACAAAGATTAATGTCCCTCATACCTACAAATCAAGAACAACATTATAGGATATAAGCCGGTTGGAATACCAGGAATCAAACTAGCAGACACCCAATCTAAAAACGTAAAAGAACAATTACTTACAACTATTGAAAACCTTAACACAAGGAATAAACTCACACCTCGCAATAAACCCTGACTACAACATCTTTAAAAACAAACACTTCCCGAACAAACACTTCCCGTCTCACGAAGAGATCAACTCCCAAAAATAGCTCACCAAAACTACCTCGACCAAGGTCAAAACACAACCTGCGCGCTTTGCAACGACACCTAGGACACCTGCTCTCCGCTTGTCACACTCTAAGGAATTATAAAATAAACATATTTAAGAACATCAACCAAAGAGTCTCCCTTTCGAATCCTCTTGCACGTTGACACTATGGTCAGTACACTCAAGTGCTCACAATAGGCACGTGCTTGCTAGGGTAATAGGTAAAGTTATCGAGGAAATTAAATAGTAGCGTGCTGTCTGAATGTATTAAACACCCTACAACACTTACAAATCAGAAATCTTTATACATGCTTTATATATACATATATAATTCACCTTTACTCAGATTACAACCTAAGCTGAAGGCCCTACTTGGCAGCCATAATAAAAATTATTTGTTAATAAATAAATAAATCAACTGAATTATTAATAATATTAATATTATATTATCTGATTTTTAATTATATTATTTTGGTTTCAAAAGGATGGTAATTTCCCGGACCTTATCCATACTGATTGTGTAGTTTTGTTTAGGAAAGTCGTAGATTTTCTTCTATTAAGTACTACTAGCTTGATCCCAACTGTTGACAAACACACATATCTATGCATATATACAGTATATAGTATATGTACCATGTACTTGTGTGTGTGCGTCAGGCCCCGACAGACATTGCATTGAAAAGTAAAACAATAAAATTGTACATGGCCCATAAAAAAGCATAAATATGACGAGTGTGCCGAGAGAGCGAGTGAGATGGGGATGGAGAATGTCCTCTTCGTCCACGCACAATTGCCTGTGTGTGCGTGTGTGCTCAAGTGTGTGTGTGTGGGAGTGTGGCCCACTTGGGCATTGTTGTCTGTCTGCGTGCGGGCG
>VNJM01001049.1:0-91880 GCA_008042475.1 Drosophila kanapiae | reverse complement strand
TATACAGGATTACATAGTATCAGTCTTTCTTCTAGAGGTGAAGTAACATCGATGTTTAAAAAAATAATAATAAAAAAATGTTTAGAAAATGAACCGCTTTCTTTTACATCGATAGTTCGTTTTTAATTTAGCCCCACTACTTGGTCACACTGTTATACAGGATTACATAGTATCAGTCTTTCTTCTAGAGGTGAAGTAACATCGATGTTTAAAAAAATAATAATAAAAAAATGTTTAGAAAATGAACCGCTTTCTTTTACATCGATAGTTCGTTTTTAATTTAGCCCCACTACTTGGTCACACTGTTATACAGGATTACATAGTATCAGTCTTTCTTCTAGAGGTGAAGTAACATCGATGTTTAAAAAAATAATAATAAAAAAATGTTTAGAAAATGAACCGCTTTCTTTTACATCGATAGTTCGTTTTTAATTTAGCCCCACTACTTGGTCACACTGTTATACAGGATTACATAGTATCAGTCTTTCTTCTAGAGGTGAAGTAACATCGATGTTTAAAAAAATAATAATAAAAAAATGTTTAGAAAATGAACCGCTTTCTTTTACATCGATAGTTCGTTTTTAATTTAGCCCCACTACTTGGTCACACTGTTATACAGGATTACATAGTATCAGTCTTTCTTCTAGAGGTGAAGTAACATCGATGTTTAAAAAAATAATAACAAAAAAATGTTTAGAAAAGCCATTGTTTTTAGATCTAGTGGGAAAATAGCTAAGTTGGCTACACTGGCTGAAGTCCATGGCGACAAATACTCGTTGCTAATAGCCTCTCTAAATTAAATATTTATTTAAAATTTTAATGATGTTGAAAAAAAGCATTAAAAAGAAAACAAATATTTTATATTTTCATTGTTAATGATATTTTAAATACAACATTTTTAACAAAAACCAATCTTTCGTTTTATATTCAGTGCTGATTAATTTTGATATATGAAAGATTGATAATTAAATCAATAACTCTTTCGCACAAGGATCCGGAATGCAACAATATTAACCAACTCCTTAAGTGCGTCCCCATCGGTAGTTTTCTAAATGAAATATTTTATACAATAACACAAAATCAAACATTTTAAGGCTTAATTTTTTAAATTACGTTTTTTAGTTACATAGCTCAGCGTAAATGTCAAGTCAAAACTAAAATTCTACACCTTTTAAGTTGTCGAATTCCCAAACGTTAGGTAAAAGCCAGAGAGAGTAAGTAAAATTCATTCAGAAATGCCACTCGTGCGAGAGATGGGCAGAACATCGATGATTCTTTGGCAAATATCGATGGTGGCGATGATTCGAAAACATCGATGACATCGTTGTTGGCATCGATGTTTCTGCACCTCTATTTTCGCATTCCTCGTCGTTTTTTAGTTGCGCGGCGAAAAACCGAGAAAAGTAGCCAGTCGAACACTCTCCATCCGAACGTTTTTACTGTTGTCTAGATCGGCGTGTGTCTTTTTTGTTAAGTGCATACAGTGCAACATTTGACCAAGAAGAGAAAACAAAACACGGAGTAAAACGGAAGCAACAACCCAAAGCGGACACGCAAAAAACCAAAGTACGCCAGAAAAGAGAAGAAGCATTTACAACAAAAGAAAAGTGATTACGCATATTCTTAATTTTTTTACAGTGCAAAAACATGCATATACCACAAATAATTGATGGGAATATGAGGGTTTTCTTAGATTTTCTTATGGGGTTTTATGTTTTCTCCGTCTTGTTTAATAAACAAAAACTGTAAAAGCCGCCAAAAGGCGCCGCTGCCGGCGTCGCAGTCGTCGTCAAAGAAAGTGCGCCAGCCTTTGTATGTGTTGTGCATATGTGTGTCTGTGTGTGCGTGTGTAGTGTGAAGCAAAAGGCGAAAAAAAAACCAAGCCCAAAATGTATAACGGAATGTGCATGGCAAAAGTGAAATTTCTCTCTTTCTTTCTGAGTTTTGTGTGATTTTTTGTAGCTTGCCTTGTTAAGTATTTAAATCAAAACTAAATAAAAATCAGGCTAATTGTTCATTCAGCAAAATAAAGAAAAGAGGAGCCAGACGTAGATAGAGAGAGACAGCGGGAGAGGGAGAGAAAGGGAAAGAAGAGAGGCGTTGTGAGCCGTTTATCAACGGCTATCAGCGGAAATATATGTTTTTTTCGCCGCACCCCGCTTGACCTTATTCTCTCTACCCCTCCCCCAATCGTTCCTTACATTCCTCCCTCTTTATCATTATCGCTCTCTTTGTGTGGGGTGTGCAAGGTGCAGTCGACGTCGACGTCGCTGCCCGCATTTCGCTCGTTGACTCATACGTATACGCACACACACACACGCACTCCCCCATCGCCCTTTTCAATTCGAGTCGCCCTCCCCACCTAACCCCCGAAACAATTGCTCTTTACATTCGTTAACTCCGCTCTAAACGGTATTTGATGTCTGTGGTATTTTGTTAGTGGTAAAAATACCACACTTATAAATATTATTTTTCTTTTAAAGAGGAAGAGTTTGTACAAATTTTCTTTAAATAAATGTAACAATTGTACAAATTGTAAATACAGTTTTATTGAATTCAAATTAAAAATAATTAACAAAATACATTTTTAAATATTGTTTAACAGCTTGTTAATTTTTGCTCTTCCTGTTCCACTCACAAAATAGCGGTAAGCATTAGTATTTTGTTTACAGTATTTTATACTAGATATGTTCACAATTTGTAACATTCCATCAAAATGTTAAAAAATGTTTAAATTGAAAAAGAGATAGTTACGACTAACTTTCGTATTTAAACTCATTTTTTTATGTTTATCCAACTTCGTTTTTTATAAGATTTAGATCTATTATTATTTTTTTGGTGGCTTTTTTTCCCATTTCTTTTGAAGCGCTTTGTGACCTGTTTTTACTCTTCCCCTCTTCCGATCTTCGCAGTCTTACGAACGTGCCAATTTTTAGAATTTAGATTCTGTTGCTAATCGCCAACCGACTTTGACATAAGCGTTAGATCATCATGAGATCGTGATGATGATGATTCTCCCGCAAACTTTATCCGTAACTGGATGCGCGAGAGCTCATCGTATTCAGCACGGTTTTCGCTGCAAATTAAAAAAAAAAGAAGAAGAAACAAATAAGAACAAAAAGTCAGAACGTGACACAGAAAAAGCTGGAGATAAAAAAAAAAACAGTTCGAATTCATATGCATTACAGTTTTTAATTATAAGTCTTGCCTGCCTCCTCGTTCTCCCAAGTTCAAGTTCAATTTGTATTGCTGTCGCCTTAATTTAATAAATCTTCTGACTCATTTCGTTGGCGTACGTACTTCTTAAGAGGGGGATAGGGGTTATTACCTTTTTCGCTTATCAAGAATATGACAAATTTTGTATATTTAAAATACCTCTCTCTCTCTCTTTTTATTTTCTGATAATTACCAGACAAACTGTTCTTTTAAGACGTTCTGGGGGACGCTTTGTTAGCAGCTTATGCTTTAATATTTCTTCATACAAAAATTAAACCATATTTTCAAAAGTGTGCTTAATAATGTGGAAAAGATCCAAATAAAAACACTCAATTCGTATTTAAGAAACAAATTTGCAAAAACAGTCATTTTTTTACCTTGAAACCTTAAGCTATTTATTGTTGCTTTTTTCTGTGTGTGTCACACACCATATTTCCCTGACATTTGCTAATTATAATTTGTTTGTTTGTTCGGTTACCAAGGGGCGTCAAAAGCTTTCCGCAATAAGCAGAAAAAAAATTTATAATAATAGTAAATGATTGCGTTCTTATTACAACGATGGAACGGTTGGCTTATTAATAACAAAAATACACAAATAATAGGTATACAAATTTATGCTAAAACAATTGTTTGTGACATCAGATGATTTGTTGCTTCCATTGAATTCGATCTACTCTAAAGAACACGATCTACCATCATCATCCCCCTTAGTATTTTTCCATTTGAAGTCTCACTGAAACCGTTTTTAATTATTTTTTGTAAGTTTGATTAATTTGATTTGATATCAACCAATATGTATTCTATATTCCCCAGAATCGAAGTTGTACCGTAAAAATAATGATTCAGAACAGAATAACAACGGTATACGCAAATTGTATAGAAAACAAGATGGTTTTTGTTTCAAAATTGGACACACCATCCACCAGATTATTTGGACAAAGTCTAAACTTATCTTCTTGGTCGTCTGACCTTTGTCTAATGCCATTTCTTGTCTTAAACTTCGCCGGCAGGTGATAATAGATTAAGATAGGGGAAAAAAAAGAAGAAAGAACGGAATGGAATACTGACTCATGATCTTCACGGCTGCAGTGACACACTTTTTATAATTTCTGTTCGTACTTCGCAACGTTTTCTCATCTTTTGTTCATTCGCTAACTTGGCCCGCAGGCAGAAGATAGCGCAACTTGCCAACTTAGCCCAATTTAAAGCCATTAAGCTGTGATTTGCTCTAATTTCACTCCTAATGGCAGTTCGTCAAGGGAGAAAATGTGATTCATTCTTTATTATATCCGCATCAAAGTTAGTTTTATTCTTTTGCCTGATGATGGCGATTTAATGCCGGGTTGATGTGCACTTAATTTACTATTGTTATTTTGTGTTGGCACCGGATAAGGGGTCTTCATAAATGTGTTTCACTAAATTAAAGATCATTTTGATGGAAAGATGTTTAATGCCAGATTAATGGGGACTTTATGAATGCCTTTGGTGAATATTTTGAAGCTTTAAGTATGTTTTGATTATGTGAGAAAGTTGTGTGCCAGTTAAAATGGGTATTTCTTCAAATACTGTAAATATTCCTGCTACCTAAACTTGTATCTGGCTTAACAAAATCGAATTGGAAACCTTAACCATAATATTAACACAGATAATTGAGAATCCGTACATTTCGATGCCTCGGGCCACAAAGATTACACACAATTCTCGTATGAATGAGCGGGGCTTTGTTACATCATCGTGTCAGCATCTCCAAAGTTCTCTGGCATTCCTTAACCATATACAGGTTTTTTTTTTGTTGTTTGGTTTTGGGTTCTCAAGCTTTTCTCCCTGGTCTTTGTTGCTGTTTTATCGCATTTGAGGATCTTTTATGAGAGTTGACTATATGCCTAGGTTTTAATTATGCTCTCTTCGCTTCAGAAAACACTTCCCACGCATTGTTCCCTAGATGTACCTATTTTTGCTGTTGTTGTTGCTGTATATCTTGGGGTGTGAATTAACTTATTTCACTCGTATCTCCAAAGGCAGATCAAACGTGTTCGTCCAAATAAGAAACGCAGTTTTAGCTTGACAAGTTTACCCGCCTTTCGCCTTGAACTTGTGCTGGCCAAGAGAAAGAAAGTTGTAAGACACAACTGAACTGAGCAACAAGAAATGTACAAACACAATTGAACAAGTTCCTCCACTTCTTATCATAGTAAAAAAAAGAAAAAGAAATGGAAAACCTTAAAACAAATGCTGCGAGGGGGGCTTTGGAAAAGTGATGCCATCTCTCTGGCACGAGATTGTAGATTTGCAAAATGTGTGAATAGTTCAAGGCGTCAGCAACAATTAAAAAATACACTATACTGAGAAAAGAGAGCGAGAATTCCTTTGCCAGACTTTTTTATATAGCCATTATACACCTTAATAATGTTATTCTTCTTAATAAACAAATTCCGGATTGATTTTATTTAAGATTTGTAAGGAGTTTTTGTTGTTGTGAAGTTATAAACATTATTAAAGTTCCCTTTAAAAAGTCAGCACATGAGGGCACCTCCTAAGGCATTATAACTTTCATCGACTTTAAAAATCAAGCAAAATATTCAACAATATTTCAATAATATTTCAAAATAATGAGATTTCTGTGTGCAGTGTAGCAACTTGACATTGAAAGCGTCGCACGCGACTGCGCAGCAGTGTTGCCTAAATGCAAATTCACAAAATGTTTATATTTATTTTGTGACTCAGCATTAATTAACTGTTTAATTGTTTTCGTTGTCAATTGCTACGAGAATGTATAATATATATTATAGTGGAATGATTGGGAGTAGCTCTAAGACCTCATATACTCTTCTAAAAATTTGTTTATTTATTAGTTATTATTATCTGCTTAACTTAATTTAATGTTTAGTAAATTGGGAATACAGAGGGAACATAAATTATTGGATTATTAGATATTATCATGCTCCAGGAACCTTAAAATATTTGTTATTATAAACAACAAATAATAATATTTACATATTATGCTGAATGTCTCACTTTGACCATAGTAAACCAATAATGACACATAAAAGTCGAAGGTTAAGGAAAAGTATAAATATAATATCTATAATATATATTATCTGATAATATAAAATATAATACTGTTTTCAAGCTTGCAACACTCAAGTAATTGCATATTTACTTCCCTTTATGGGAAAAGTCCATTGAACCGATCTTGAGCAGAGAAATCTCTCCATAAAACTAAGATTAGTTCACTTGTAGAGATTGCTGACTGCGTGATCAATACACTCCACTCTCTCTCTATATATTTTGCACTCAAGTATTCAGACCTGCATTAAATGATGAATAAAAACAAGGGGGAAATATACTTAAGTGCGTAAATCTTGCACAAAGTCAAAGAAGTTGATTACAAGTTGCAAAGAAAAAAGATTTGAGCGAAAAGGTACCATATTGTGTGCAGTTTTTATTGCATTTTTTCTAAAGGTAGCTGTACGATTTTGTTTGTTTAAAGTGAAATGAAACCTTCAGGTTTTTTCAGAAATAATTGTATATAAATAAAAGTTAGAGAGTCATCCTGTTTCCATTTTTCCTTGCAGCTGTGGATGACGCTTTTCCTATAAATTAGTTTTTAAACAAAGGCTAGAACCAATTCCAAATTAGCTATCACAATAAATTCTAAGAGTTAGCTGAATTAATGATAATTTACAAAAGTATTTAGCCCTGAAAGCACGTTATTGTTGACTGTATTTGCCATCTTGTTCCCCCTCACATATGTCGGTTTATTGAACTTAATCTTGTGCGGAAGTTTTACTGAATCACGCCTCTTCACTTTGGAGAATACCAAAGAAATTACAAAAGAAAAAAACACAGAATAAAAATAAAGTTTAAGAGGCAGAGTGGCGACAAGAAATCGCATTGCACTTGTTCTTCTTGTCGCTGTTGTTGTTGTTTTTCCCTTTTTGTATTGCAAATTGTGCAAATGGCGCAGCAAAATAAATGCAAAAAAAAAGGGAGGAAAACGAAGCTCGGCAAAGAAAATTGTGCAAAAACTTGGCAGAGAGAAAACGAGCAGAAAATAAAACAGGAGGCGTGGCATTTGAAAGGGATTTTTGCATTTCAATTGCTCAATTACGCTCGGAATTTGGTTTCAAAGGAATTTTCGCCACATAAAGTAGATAGTACATATGAACGTATGTATATAATTCCAGTAATTAGCGTAAACCTATAGGATCTAGTCTAATAAACATTTTCCAAACTATGTACATAGCTGTGCCGGTGCTTTTGTTTGTTGTTTTAAATCAATCTTTTGTTTCAGTTTACACAAAAAATTAAAATAGACATACACAAATACATTTGGTATAGTTTAAAAAGATTTTAACAGAGATAAAATATAGTTAAATAACTTAAACTTAAAGTTTAAATAGACAGTTAAGGATGGGATACCTTTTCGTAGCTAACATTGTTTTTATACATTAATTTATATATGGGAATAATATTTTTCCCCAGTATAACCAAAAATAATAGCATTTGTGATTATTTTTTCTGTTGCAACTGTAACATTGTTAACCACAAAATCGCCTCAAGGTTAGAGCCAACAAGCCACAACACAGCACAGCACAGCACGGGCAGTCAAGCAATAACAATAACAACGCCAACGAGGCCTAAAGTAAACTGAAATTGACTAAAAATAAGTTCATTAATTTAACAGTTAGGCTTGGAATGAAACTAACAAAACAAACGCGAAGCAAAAAATGAAGATATACAGCAAAGTAAACATGGAACTCTGACACGAATTTTACTACGAATCGCACGCAAGCCAACACGCATCCGAAAGATGGAAAACTGTCTGCCAACAATGGGTTAATGGCGGTGGGTGGGCGGGTCTGTGGAATTGCCAAATGGAAGATATATGTATATATATTTATATTATATAAACAAACCGATACGCAGTCAAAAAAGTACCTCAGCTTTTTGGAAATAAAGCTATAATTGAAGTTGAATGAAAATCCTGTATGTTTTTGCTACCAGAGCTTGAAAACTAAGAAAACAAATGCTTTTCAGGTATCAAAATTGAGTTCTCAGAAGAATAAAAGCAAAATCTATACAAAAACTAAAGCAGATGTCAATGCTAAAGCTTTAGATTGTTATAGGTTTTGGTTTGCAGATTCTGCTTAAGGGAGCCCTCTGTTTTTTGGTATATTTTATTGTCCTCCTTCAATATTAACTCTTTTGAATTATTTATGGTTTAAATTGTAATAGTATTAATATTAAAAATAGCAAGAAGCTTCATTAAACCCCATAAAACCAAGGGAAAAACCAAAGGAAATATTTTCATTTCCTCGAGTCCAAATTAGCAAATGTCTCACTCATCTGATATGCCACTCAGATATCATTAGGATAGCCCTCCCCTCTAAAGACCAACCTGAAGAAGGCGAAGGAAATTAAGACAGAGGCCAAATAAAGAAAAACACTGCAACAAAGGGAGGGAAATAGAAGGAAAAGGGGAAAAACCGACGAAGGCCTATGGGAACTGGTAATAGCGGTAAACTCGTAGACTTTCGTGCACTTTAAGCATTAAACCTTAACTCTGGGAGTTGCACATGCCACATATCACGCTTGGATAACCACCCACAAAAAGCGAGAAACCGAGAAAAACCGTATAGTAACAGAGCGTGCTCGATACAGTGAACTAATCTAATTTAAGAAGGTTTTCTACTTCTGTTGCGTAATTTATGCAAACTCTCCTAGATCGATAATGATAAAAAAAAAAGAAATTGTATGAGGAAATACCCTGCAAAGGCACATAACTTTCAGGGAAAACTAATCAATTTTATAGAGCAAACTTGGAACGTTTTTACAGAGTGCTCACTGCCAAACTTAACCATGGCTGAAGATCACGAAAAGGCTCGGAAAATAAAGCCCAAGAAGGAGAAGCTGAAAACAAAACAGCCACAAAATGACGTCAGTGGCAAACCACCACCAAAAAAAAAATAAATATATAATAAAAACGAGGGAAAAACAGTAAAGAAAAATCAAAGGGGAGAAAATCTAAGAAAGGAAAATACAAAAAGGTAAAATCAAATCAAACAAATGGCAAGGCAAGCCAAAAACCATGAATGACTAATAAACAAATCGGACGCCCAGCAGAGCCCAGTGATTTTTAAAAGCATCTATATATATATAGATGTATCTCTGTATATATCAGACAGGGGAAATTTTGTGGATTTGCTAAAAACTTCATAAATTCTCGATCGCAGGTTTTGGTTTTGGGATCTGTTCAAAATCATTTGGGACCAAATAAATATCGACCAAACTGTTATTTAGCTTAGCTCCCCCGATTCCGATTATTCAAATTAAATTATTAGCCATGGGCGAAAAAAGTTCACCCAAAGTTTATAATTCGAAAGGGTAGTTTATATATTTAAGGCACAACCGAAATCGAAACATTGTTGTGAAGAGTAGGTGAAAGGGGATTTAAGGTCAAAACAAATCAGAACGATAAACTCGTGTGTTTGTGGCAACAATAATATACTACTACTATCTTATCCCTTTTAAATTTATAACATGGTATAGTAATTAGTTTAGTCCTCTCTATAAAGCATATATATTTTGATTAGCATCACCAGACAAGTGGATCTAGACATGTCTGTCTGTAACTTATTGCCATTTGTTGGAACAGCCAACAAAGAATTTGGAATAATTACTAGGAGAACATTATGAACAAAAAGTATTTTAAAACCGAATTGCTTTGATGTCTTAAAAAGATAAATGTCTAGTTTTAAAGAAGACTTCAGGGAATTGAAGATAAAAAAATGACCTGCAAACGTTGGAAATAGAATCTATAAGAAGTACAATTTTTTGACAATGACAAATAGGCTTATACAAAAGAAAAAAAAAGCGCACAATTACATAAATAGAAATATAAATAAAAGTAGTAAGCATTTTATTGATTGGTTAGTTTTCAGTTGTCTTATTATTATTATCAGTAACTAGAATTAGTACACACATACTGTGGGCAAAAAGATAGGTGAATACCCTTAAAAAATACACGATAAATCCCGATAAAATACACGTAAGCCAAAGTATTTTCCAATCTCCTCTTTGTACCACTCATAATCATTTTTCTGCGACATGGTAGAATCACCAAAGCTCTTCCCCAACACCCGCGATCGAAATGTCATTCAGCAAACAAAATTCTTTGCTCAATTAAATCACACATTGTAAAAATCGAAAAATGCACTCTTGGTCGTTTATGAAACACCAGCGTAAATTTATTAATGATAATGATAATGATACAAATTTGGCCGAGATGTCATTAACAGTCCTGCCAACTCAGGAAAAGAGAAAAAAATGTTAGCCCCATACTCCACGTACTTTGTAACTGCTTGTAGTTTCTTTATAATAATAATTATAACAAATACTCAATTAATAAACTGTAAAGGCATTTCTTAATAGCTGAATATAGCACAGACATTAGAACTCTTAATTCTTTTGACACACCAAATAGGGAACACAAAATTCCATTTGTGTTTAAAACTCAAATAAACTTTGCCTAATTTATGGACAATTTCGGGAGGGTGATTCTGGGGGTGCTACTAGGATAAACAATCATATAATGACGTCATTGCGCACGAAACGTATCTTAGTTGTTGTACTTTCTGCCAGTGTTTCCGCAAACAAATCGAGTTGGAAATTTTTGGAAAGCTCATTTTCGGTCCTCTTTTACCGATGCCGATATTTGGGTTTCCACATACATAGTATATATGTTTTGCTGGTACTGAGTTCTTTTTCCTTCTATTCGCTTGTTCTATTTTTCGCCAGCCTTAATTAGGGGGAAATTATTTTTTATGCGGCCAGCGATTTGAATTGTACCAAAGCGATAAAAACTAAAAATTCAGTTCTGCTTTGTTTGCCTTTTTTTTATTATAACAATTAAATTGGTTTTTACGATTTTGGCTTACGGAAAATTCATATACTATATGTACATATCTATCCTTGGCCCACAAGTCAATGGGAATTTTTGCAATCAACGTCTGTGGTCTCTTGTGATTTGAGAAAACGCAAAATTAACTTAAAGATGACATTTTTCGACAAAGAAATGTACATATGTTTATGATAATAAATATTAAATAATAAAATAGTCAAGGGAAATAACAAGAAATTAACTTGAATTTGTTGTTTATTTTGCTATTTTTTATAGCGGTATTCGCGATTTCTCGGATTCCCAATTACTTTTTATAAAACCGGTAACCGCTGGCTATGGGAGCCATATCTTGTTTAACCCGATGGCTAGCTTCCAGCCAAGTTTTTCGTACTGCAAGCCAAGAAAGCTATTAAATCGGTACGACGACTATATTTCATTTGAAGAAGTAAAGTGTCTAGGAGCTGTGTTTGGAATGCCACATTCCTCGCGTTTAAAACCAAATAATAGTGGCCTGGTTTATAAATATTATGGAGTTGGTAGCCTAAGCTGTAAATATGGTTTTCTAAATATTATTTGTCACACTTAAGCTTAGGCCTGAAATATATTTTAACAGAAAATTGTAAATAATTGGAAATTAACTTGAAGTACTCCAACAAAATGTTAAACGAAAAAATATATATTTGTAGTATTTATTTAAAAAGGATTTCTACAACAAAATACTTTTCCCATGGCTGGTTTTTCCAGACCCCATGTGTTGTCAAGCTTGCGCAGCATTGCGTATGAGTAATATATGCAATTGAACACGTTATCTGCCGTTATTTCCGTGTTTTTGTTGTTTTTCTTATTTCTGTTAACGCTTTAACAAGCTAACAACAACAAGAAACCGCCTTGACAATTCAATTGCCTCAAAACTGGGTGTGGGAAGTGTTTTTTTAGCCCGCTTTTATCTCTTTGACTTTCCCGAGTTACGAGTTTGAATTGACAGCGACGGCGGCGTGCAGCTTTTACGTGGATTACTCATACGCAGTGTGGCCAAACCAGCTGACTGACTTGTTTGCCGCTGCCCTGATTTTCATTAAATGCTCTTCCATCGACGATGCTGTCTGCACATCGTCAAAATGGAAGACATGCAGGAAATGTTTGAAATAAGAGAAATGAAGTGGGAGCTTTGCTTTGCTTTGTTTCCAAACCTTTTGTTTATATTCGAATGAATTTCACATGATTTTTCACAACGATTTAATGTGCAAACAAATAGACCGACCAAAGTCTAGACAACATTTCTTCAACTTCACAAATATAGTTTCAAATTTCCAAACCGAACACTATTTGGTTTCCTTTTTTGTGTTATTAACAATTGAAGCCAGGATTTTAAACATTTCTTTGATATATAACCAAACACATTTAAGTAACATAAAAATGTTTTTCAATGTTGTAATATACATACAGATATGTATGTTCGATAAATCGATATTCTATATGATATGTCAAATCTATATAATAGGAAAAGGGACTATTTAAGTAACTTTTATTGGCTATTTTTCGATTATATCGATATTTTAACGATAAGTGCAGTATTTTTGTGACTTACAAATTCGATATATAAAAATTTGCGATATTTTCGATATTATCTATATCATATAGGACGTTGCCTCTACATTAACATCCCCAGATCTTAGAGAACATAGGCTCACCAGCTAGAAAATTATTAGTAAAAATTCTTTGAATTTTGCTGGGGTATCTCCCATTCGATCACACTCTACTCTAGCTTTCCTACTTGTATCAATTTGCAATCGTGTGTATGTCGAGCCATAAGCCTTGCAATTTATTTCGCAACGTTTCTGATGCTGGTGGTTAATGTGGCAACGTAGCCGTATTATTTTACATGTTTACCATGTGTATCCAATTTAGCGGTTATTTTTGGTTATTTAAATACTGAAGTAACCTTGCAGCAGAACTTTGTCGATTGCTAACAATGCTATTCTATGGGAAAAATGGTTCAAAGCGTTGATTGCCTTAACTCTGTTGAAGTTGGCCGACAGCCAGATGGCCACGTGTCCCTCTTTTCCATCTGGCTTATACATATACATATACATATATATATACAATAGTATGTGCTTCCTCAATGCGTTGTTTTCAATGCCTCAATTTATGGCAATCGATGAGGCAGGGGCAGGAGGGAATATGGTCACAAAAAGCTAATTGCAAACAGCAACAAAAGGGGGCCTCAGAAGTCATTTTGGCCCGACGGCCTGCATTATGCTGCTATATCGCGTATGTCTTTATGTTTTGCTGTTATTGTTGCCCGTGTTTGTTTTTTTTTTCTGCCCCCTTTGGCATGTGTAAATAGTTCATTGAACTTTTCATTTTATGCTTCATTTGCGACACGAACAAAGCGAGAAAATAAAAAGAAAACCAAGCCAGAAAGGCACTACTTAAAACCCGAACCGAAGTTGGAAATACTCTGGGAATAGTTTTTAAAATAACTTAACTTGGCTTTTGATAGGCATAACACTTAATCAGTGTGTTATTCAGTCATTGCTTTATATATCTGAGACGTTAGATCTGGGATAGATCACAAGAATATATGCAGTAATTATCTATAAGTGAGATTTTTTGATTTTTTTGGAAGAAACAAAATAGGCAAGGACTTGGCATTCGCTGCCCGATCTTGATTCAAAGTAATAAATATTTTAATCATATTTTAAGTTCTAATCTAAAACATATGCGTAAACTGCAGTGGCTTTTTCTTTGGTTCAAGTTACAAGATAGTTTCCATTATATAATATTGTTTTATTATGAAACGAATGAAGAAGTACGTGTTGTAAGATCATAGAAAGGGTAAAAAGTACAATCGGCGTGAAGCAACAACAACAATGGCGAGTCACTCACAGCTTTCCTGCCATTTGGCTATGTAACGCGCGGAAAAGCCCCAACGAAAAAAAAAAACAATCGCGAAAACCGTGAGCTGACTGCCAAGTTGACAGTTTGCTATCTTTTTTTTTGGGGGGATATCACTCGATCCAACTATCATGGCTTGGGCCACCTTATGCGAAATGTTTTGCATAAATATATAAATTGTTTTTTTTTTTTTGTTCGTCCATAGAACAAACAGGAAACAGCAGACTTTTACCTACAATTTGTTTAATTTTTTCTCTCGGTTTTTTGTGCTGTTATTTGCAGTCGACGAGTGAGTGAGCGTGCGAGCAGAGCAGATCCCGCCATCATCATGAGCAAGAAGCCGACAGCCGGACCGGCGCTCCACAAGGTCATCATGGTGGGCAGCGGCGGCGTGGGAAAGTCCGCCCTCACACTGCAGTTCATGTACGATGAGTTCGTCGAGGACTATGAGCCCACCAAGGCCGATAGCTATAGGAAAAAGGTGCGTTATACCGATTGAACAAAAAGAAATGAATCATCTAGGCATGTATCGAAATGGAAGCAAAAAATTGGGCTTAACACAGAACCCAAGTGTTTTGTCATTTATAATTATTGTTAAAAGTAATGTTAGTCAGTTGCTAAAACTTTAGGCATTTTAAAGCCAGTTAGTGTACTAATTCGAGACTTATTTTTAGGTGATGGATGGAGTTGATGTATCATGATCACTGATCAAGAAAGCCAGTCATAACAGTCTATAGAAACCCATTGCTCATAACTGATTAACGACCATTATCTGGGCTGTTACAATTTGTCTGTTTTTTGCATTAAGCCACTTCTCGAGTGATTTAATTTGAAAAGACAGAACAAAGCTGTATTCAATATATGCATTTAAAGTGAATGTCCATGAATGGATAAATAAAAAACTTAAAAAAAGAACTTAAGTTGAGTTGAAAGCATTTAAAAACCGTGAAATATCTTTGAAGGGTCAAAATATTGAGCATTTCGAATAAGGTATGCATTAAATAATTGTTAGTTATTAGTAGGGATGAGAAAATATCGATATATTGAGACAGCATCGATATTTGTCAAGAAATTCGATAGATTAATCAATATATTAAGGCTGCAACATATCGTTAAAGATGTGCGATAAATCGATATTATGTTTGTTATATCGGACTAATATAAGCATAGAAGAAGGCAAATAAATGATAATATCGATATTCTAAATTCGATATGTGGTTGATATTTAAAGTATCGATAATATTTTTGATATAATATTAATTCGTTTGATTTAATTTGCAGGTTGTGCTAGATGGTGAAGAAGTACAAATAGATATATTGGATACGGCCGGCCAGGAGGATTATGCCGCCATCAGAGATAATTATTTTCGCAGCGGCGAGGGATTCCTCTGCGTCTTCTCCATCACAGACGATGAAAGCTTCCAGGCAACCCAGGAATTCAGGTGAGTGTGTCAAGCGGCGGTGGCGGTGCACCTTCCCCTGTACACATTTCTCACTCTCGAGGGTTCTCTCATGTCTCCGGTTTGTTTGTCTCCAAAGCTGACAAGTGTCGCGGTTTTTCGTTCTCACACACAACAAGCTTTATATATTTTTTTCATCTTCTTCCCCACCTTGTGCTTTTAGCATTTTTATTTTTCATTATTTGGCGGTGCTAATTAGTCTACACAAGTCTTAAGACTGGTTGGTGGCACCTACATAAAAGTATGTGTAATAAATCTTTATTCATATTTGGCGAGCCCTGAGCCCCAGCAATGCTTAATTGTTTTTAAAAATTCTACTTTTAAATTCATTCAGACATTGTTATAGTTTTTAATTTCATTTTATTTGCTTCTTTTTCCGTGATGCATAAAAGTTTAATTACTCCTAGATATATTTACTTTCTTAATACCTAACCTAAATGAGACTTGAGAAATGAGTTCACGTGAGTTCAAGTATTTATTACTTGGCAAGACTCTAATCCATTTACTGAAGAAAGTCTTGTTTACGCATCGCACAAAACTTACCCTCTTTTCCTTCGTAAGTTATTGAGTTATTATAGTTATAGTTCTTCCATTTGAAATGTCCTTCTTCCCTTTTCCATCGACAACATTCGAGTTGCGACAAACAAGCCTCTTCTGAAGGAGAGGCTATGGAAACTCATAGGAGGGCCTGTAGACGCAAGAAAATTCGAATTGGAAAATTGCTATTCGGAAAAGGGTTGCCTGGACATTTCTAGGGCGTTGACCAGCTATTATGTATGTACATATGTATGTACGTAGTGTCTGTTTACCGTGCCTGTGTCTATATAAAGATACTTTACCTGTTTATTGACTCGATCCAAAGTGGAATGACACACACGCACTGAGTCACAACGTTTTGATAGGCGCGTTATCTATAAGCCCTTTTCCGGAATTTCTTTATTATTCAATTTGTTAAAGCTGTCTGGCGTCGGTAATTAGTGTTTATTTTCGAGTCAAACAAGCTGCTGACCATGAACTACCTAGAAATTTAAAAGATAACAAGTAATCAATCAATTGTTTCGATTATATATTTAATTATTTGTTTCTTCTGTTATCGATAGATAATAGCTCATAGCTCGCCCACCTCTATCGCAAAAACATATCGTTTTTGTAATCCTAACGCTAATCTAGGAACTTAAGATTCAAAATTGAAGAGGAAATAATAATTTAAACAAACCTACCCTCCTATGTATATATCTTTATTTTATATATATTTATTTTGTATTGTATTTTTCAGAGAACAAATATTGCGGGTGAAGAATGACGAGAGCATACCGTTCCTGCTGGTGGGCAACAAATGCGATCTGAATGACAAGCGCAAGGTGCCGCTGAGCGAATGCCAATCGAGGGCACAGCAGTGGGTGGTGCCCTATGTGGAAACCTCGGCAAAGACGCGCGAAAATGTCGATAAGGTTAGTCACTGGCTCCTCCCTCTTTCCCCACACATCCATTCAAAACAGGATTCAAACTCTGTTTAACGGAGAAAAAGTATAATACTCCGACAAAACAGAACAAAAAGTTATAGGTCTACACTAGAGATGAAAAAGCATCGATGTCTATCGATTTACAATCGATTTCTTTTTATACAAATACATCGATTCTTTTCCAACTCTACTCTACAGACACCATAATGTTTTTAATTGGCAAAGCTACTTATAGTGTTGAAAAAAAAAGAACAACTAGTGCACATTACCGTTTTTCGTAGTGTCATAAATACTTTTGTTTATGCGATTGTTTTTATTTTGAAACAAGCATTTTGTTTGTTCGTTTTCTTTTTTCTGTCACGCGAGCAACACTTGTATTGTATTCTTATCTATTTTAGATTCTACAACAGTTTGATTAGACAATCAAAATAGGGAAAACAATATGCTTCTTTAAGAAGAAGTTTGACAATTTTGGGGGAAAATAAAGCGAAATAACTTTGAAATTATTATTTTGGTTGCTTATGTTCAGCGAAACAACACCAAACTGTTACCATTTTTTAAAGTACAAGTACATATCTCTGTTCTTCCCTCTCTCCAAATACTTACAATCTATCTTTATGGTCAATACACTCCATTCAAGGACAACATTTCAAGTTTATAAATGATAATGGAAAGCGCTCACATGATCAAAGGGGGCGTTTCCGGGTTTTTAAGCTAACCAGATAAGAATTCTATTCAAAAAGAAGTCAAACATAAAAGTAAACCAGTAAATAAGATTTCCCCAAGTTTTGGTTTCCTTTAGAAATTATAACTTTAGAAATTATAACTGCAGAATGGCAAAGTAAGTGTCATTCTACTGTTTTTGATCATTTTTGACTAGGGAGGGGCCCCTATATAATCAAGAGTAATCATTGAAGGAATCCCCATTCTTATAATTACGAGTCTACATTATCTCTAGGCGCTGTCCATATATTTCGTAATAATATTTCTTATTATTTTTGACCGCCTCCCCCTATATAATCACGAGTAATCATTGAAGGATTCCCCCCCTTCATAATTATTTCGAATCATATAATTTGGTTCCCCATAAAGTAAAACAATACTTGTTTTTAAATATATTTTTAAATGAAATGATTAAGTAATCATAAATCAATAAGAAAACACAATCATTTCGCTAACAACCTACCTCCCCCTAGGTAATATTTGGACAGCTTATTATGTATTAACAAAATAAGTGTAGAAAAAAAAAACAATACATGTAGTAAAGGAACCTGAAAATAGGGATTATATATAAGGATTATAAATTAATATAACCACAATCGAAACTATTTCTACTATGTCATTGTTTTTATTATTAAGCTAAGTCTACAGAGGGTTTTTGAATAACAAAAACTATTTCCCTTACGAACGTTGAACCCAAACCGACGACACACACAGCTACACATATCCCTACACATGGCTACAAAATAAAAGCACTGCCAACAATGAATAGTAGACCTACTTTACAATGCTTTAAATGTTGCTGTTGTCCTTAAAAGATATTTTTTTGTTAATTAAATCTGTTGCTATTAATAATAAATAAAAGCCTAAGTTTGCCTTTATCTCTGTCTCTAAGCGCACACAAGCTGTAGTTGTTGTATGCGTTTTCTCATTTATTTTCTATGATTTGTAAAGAAAATGTTTGGGTTTAATTAACGATAAGTGTGATTATGACTAAGACTCTGATGCTGACTCTGTTTATTCTGACTTTATTCCCAATCCACAATTTTGCAGGTATTTTTTGATTTGATGCGCGAAATAAGGTCACGAAAAACTGAAGATTCGAAAGCCACGAGCGGGCGTGCTAAAGATAGATGCAAGAAGCGGAGACTTAAGTGTACCCTACTTTAGGCATTAGGTGCATACAACAACTTCCACTATATATCCAAAATACGATCAATAATAATATATATCCTCCGTATTGAACACCCTTAACCCCCCGTAGATACTCGAAAAATAACCCCCCGTTGCTTTACCTACCCTAATCCCTAGCTTGAACTGGAGCTTTTGATTGCTTTGGCACTGCTCTCACTCTATCTCTCTCTCTCTATATATATAAATATATACATATATCTTTCTGCTACTAACTCTGATTTCAGTTTGGTTCTAATTTTTAAACTTGTATCAATTTTATTTGATTTTTGCTGCTTGTTGTTGGTTTTATTTTAAATAGAAATAGGTGGTATAACAAAGAATTTTTGTAGCAGTGTTTATAGGTTAAAATATTTTTTTATGCTTCTAAAGTTCAGTTAAAAAAGAATTTAAAAATCTATTAAGAGTGATTTTTTCATTGTATTTATAATAAAACTACTTTAAATATCTCAAATTAAGATTAAAGTGCAAGATTTGACTGTCCTTTAATTGCTAGATGAGTTTTATTGCTGACTACTTAATTACTGTTTAATAATTTAATAACGGACTAATTAATTATTTAAAAATAGTTGCCAGCTTCTATTATAAATTCCAAGGAAACATAGAGTCCAATCTCACATGAGGGGAAGCTTAAAATTCCCAAGTATGAATTCAGCGATCAACTGTCGTAAAACAACGAAAAATGTTGCAGGTTTATGAAAGAAAGTTAATATCAATGGAAAAGGAAATATATATTTGTCTTCGAACCAGATCTTTTCTTATTAATTAATTTATTTATAATTAACAATTCTTTGTGTGTGTTTTAACTTATTAATCGCCTGTTGATTTTTGTGAATAAGACTAAGAAATCGAGTCGGCAGTAAACTCATCTAACAAATCAAAGAAAAGGCCTTTGTGTATTAAAAACATGGCTAATCAACGAAAACTCTTTTGTATATTTAATTGAAAATGAAGAATCTAATATTTTATGAGCCATTTTCGATAGCCAGATCTGGATTAATGTTAAACATTGAGAGTGCTTATTTTTACTAAAATAAAGTAGCTAAGAATTTGTTCAAACACTAACACCACACATACACACAGCTGTACATACACTAAGGCACACACAAAACAAGGTTCACACACACAACGTGGGAGTTCATTTAAAGCAATTTACTTTATTTAAGGAATTTTCTTTTTTAAATTGCCACAATTATTACCTCATAACTCTATGTATTTATTGATTATTTAGTTTGGTTTTATTTATAGCCAAACTAGTATTTTCTTTAAGTGTATATAAATAAACAAAAAATAAAGGAAACAGTGTGTTTCATAGCTGTCAATGCACATTAAAATAAATAAAACGAAAGAGAACAATAATCGAATATTTGAAGTGATGAATATTTTCTATTAAATTGCTTTAACGCTATATATTGTATTATTTGATAAATCGGAAGAGTAAAACACTCCCAATTACCTACGAAACGCACTGTTCCCTTATTTTCTATATTGCTTTTGGTCTCTTTCTCTTGTTCTACTTTGGTTTAGCAATTCTTTCCAAAAACGTTATTTTTTATATAGAAAAACTAATTTAACCACAACCACCACCCCACCCCCACAAAAGTATTAACAAACGAAAGTGCTAAAAGTGCTATATTCAATATTGATATTAATAAATACTTTTATATTTATTTAGGTATTTTACGATCTAATCAGGGATATTTCATCGCGTAAAAAGCAACGTCAGACGGACGTGAAACAGCCGCCGAAGCCCAATTCTCATTGCTGCCAACTGCTGTAGGATGGAAAAACAAAAAAAACCAACAAGAAAACTTGCAGAATTACAACAACCCGACGACGAGGGAAATGAAAGAAATAATAGAACCAACTGCAGCAGCAAACATCTTGCGACAACAACGGCCACACGGATAACAACAAAAAGATAATTATAAAATGATAAAAAAAAAAATAACAAAAAAAGAACAAAAAGAAAAAACACAAAGCGAAGGAAGAGAACGAAATGTTAATAAATAATTAACTTAGAGTACGCCAGATTACACACAGACACACAAGCAGAGAGAATATCAAAATTATATTTGCCACGCCCCAAAAAAAAAAGAACTCTAAGCTTAAACACTTAATCCTAAAAGTCAAAAATTGCATTGTAATATAAATGAATATATATATATTATTTAGGCAACAAATTTCCGAAGAATACAACACACAATCTGTCCTTTTTTTATTTTTCGATTTTGTGTTAAATAAAAATTAAAGCGTGAACTATTTAAGTGTGTATTCATAAACAACACAAGATTCGTATGCAATTTAATATTATATGCTACAAATATACATAGATTTCTCTCCTTTAATTATAAATATGAACACGTTCTTTTGTTTTTTGTAATAATTTAAACTTAAATAGCTAAATGCAAGATAACAAAAAAAAAAACAAAAATCAACAAACCACACAGAAAAGCTTTTTATAAATACATCTAAATATATGTGTATGTATATTTAAATATATACGAAAATAGTTTAAAGTCTATAAACATAAAATGGAACACATAAAATGCTAGAAAATATAAAAAAAAAAACGATAACGATAACAAGAAAAATTATCTCCATTTATTAATTATAATCGAGAAGTCGAGAAGAATCGAAACAAAGAACTTTTTAATGCAATTTTTGTAATTTTCTAAACTGAAATCAAATAATGTGTAGAGATAGTAAATACATTTTATAATGGGTGGAAAACGAGAAAAACTTGAAGGTTTTCCTTTACCCTTTACCAATGGTTATTCTTTTCATGCTGAAACACATCCACTATATTTAGGACCACAGAGATGTGGCGTGCCGATTACTCCTGATTGATTTGCTTCTGTCTACTGTTTACTTTTGTAAAACTGCATTCTGTATTCTACTGTTTAAGCTATTATTATTATGATAATTATTATTATTATTAAATATATAAGTTATATACGCAATCAATTGATGGACGGTTCAACTTTTGTATCAAGCATTTTCCTCTCCTTCGCCTCCGCCTCCTTTTTATTTTTTGATGTGTGAAAATTGTTGCTAAAAACCTTGTCACAGCTAGAAAGAACACTTGAACATTTTTCCTCCTCATTCACAGAAAACGCGCTGATACACACACACACACACACATGTATCTAAAATAAAATTGAGCAACAACCCGCATTTTTTATATAAATATATATATATAAATTATTATTATGAGAGTTAAATAATGGCGATTGAACGATCGAGCGTACGTTTAGCCTGCCTGACTCAGAAGCAAACCGAAAAATATGAGAAATAAAAACAAATAAAAACCAGAAATTTGCAATCTTTTTATTGAGGAGAGGGAGTATTACCTAATGGTTATCTTGGGAAAAATTAAAATGAAATAGAACTCTAGGAAGTTGGTTAAATAATTATATAATTAGCCAAATTTCCGTTGGCTGTCATGGAAGAAAACAAGAACTGTTAAAAAAGGCTTTGCTACTAAGGATACCGTCGACTTTGCACAGGCATGGGCAGCAAATATAACGGAAAGAGCTACTGCGCAGCGAGCCAAAAAAACAATTTAACTCACACCGCCGCGTCCCGTCCCAGGCATAAAGCAGGTCAAATTTGCGCTTTATAAGAATACACTCCCAAAAAATTAAAAAAAGAAGAACAACTAAAGAACAAATCACAACTTTTTCACTCAGTGCAGGTTGTTTTTGGAAACTAGAGATCGCGGACATTGCGTTCTTTTTTGACGTCCATTCTCAATAGATTTTGTTGCCTTTGTTCATGGATCGCTGGGCAAGAGCCACGGTCGTCTGCGCCGTCGGAAAGAGCAGTGGGAGCTGAAAGAGCCGCAAAGCGCCCATCGTGGTCTTACAGTCTTAAATTTTAATCCGAATCCCTTCATAAGGATTTCAATTGTATATGGATAATCCTTATTAGAGACCCTAAAAACATGCCATATGCCAAGTGTACGCACATCTCCAGACACTTCTTGCGGTTGCAAAGATTTCCTTTGAATCCCTTTTGATAAATAAGAAAAATGCATTAAATAATATTTTCTTTGAAATATCTTTTTTTTATTATTTGTTTTTTTTTTTTCATTTTCTGTTTTCTTTACACATTTACATTTATATAATATATATATATATATCATTCCTCATATATTATTTGTATTACTTTTATTTCTTGTCATACTTTTTAGATTTTCTTGTTTTTTTTGTTGTTGTTGTTCTTTTTTGTATGCATTTTATTTAAAATTAATTTTACATGTTACATTTACAGCTAAAAAGGTTTCCTCTCGTTTGAAAATGTTTATTGTTTTTTGTTATAATCTTTTCTTGTTGTGTTTGTTTTGTCTGCTTCACCTATAAATATAATTTTCTTGTTGAGTTTTCCGCCTTTCGTTTGTTTTTATTTGATATATATATTTAATGATAATTATAATTTGCAATACTCCCGATTTGTTTTCAACTTAAAGAATGAAATTATTTTTAAAAACTAATAATTAGTTAAGTTAGGCTTAAATATAATGAAATGAAATCGTTTTCTACTTTGCTGGCTTTTAGTACAAATTACACAAAAAGTATTATGTTCAATTTCCATTACTTGTCTACTTATAAGAGTAATTAAAAAAAAAGCGGCGAAACATTTGTTTCGAATAATCCAAGGAAAAAAAAAAACATAAATTACGAAACATAAAAACTAATTAAGAGTTAATTTTAATTCTTCAAAAGTGTGGTGCTGCTGCTCTCGCCTTTTTTGTTCTATTATTATTTTTTTACATTTGCTTTTATGGGTTAGTAGCAGAAATCAAGAGGGACAGGCGAATATATTATATATATTTTATATATATATATCAAAGTTCAATCTTCTCTTTCGGCTTAAGTGACTAAAGCATTTTGACATTCAAACACACATTTACACGCACAATCCACACACAAATATTATCTATATCGTTTAGGTTTTCATTAGGTTTGGACTTTTTAAATGATTACATGTTTTGCATTGCATATTTGTTGTTATATTTCATTTGTTTTTTTGTGTTTTTTTCTTGTAAATTTCTCTTGTGTGAAAATAACTTTTGATTTTTCATTTGTTGGAAAAAATAAGCAAACTTTATCGCAGCAAAAAACTAAAAAAAAAAACACTCCTCACCGCTGTTCTCTTGTTTTCAAAGTATTTACAAAATATATCGAACATTTTACACAATACTCTCTCTCTCTGTCTCTTTCTGTCTCGTTCCTTCTTTAGTTCGTGTATACAAATATATATATATGTATATATAGAGATAGATGATATATAGTTTTATATTCATTGCCTCCCTTCGACGGTAAAAAAAACTTGCAAATTTTAGGCGAGTGTAGAAGAAAGAAGAAGACACAAATCTTCCTTTATATCGCTTTCTCCGTCTCTCTCTCTCTCTTTCTGATTTGCTTACTGTCTCTGTTCTTCTTTATTGTTCAAGAGATATCGTTTTTCCTAATACTTTTTATCAATTCTCCTCCTCCTTTGATTCTAGATATATATACATATATATGTATATACATATACATATATATATACATATTCTAACACATATACACATTGAAAAAAATGCTCCAAAATATAACATTTAGTTTTGTTTGTTTTACTGCTTATGTTGTTGTTTTTTTTTTTTTAATATATTCTTTTTGTAGTTTTCTTTTTCTTCTAAAGTTTTCCTTCAGTTTGCTCTTAAATCGATAATTGTTTTTTTTTTATATATTTTTGTGTTTGTTTTCATTTTCTTTAATTCTAAATTGGTTTTAATATTGGTTTTCTTGTATATAAATATTTTTGTTTTTATATAAGCTGTTTTAAACACGGTTCCTTAATGTGTGTGTGTGTGTATCAAATTGTAATTGCTGCTTTTTTACTACCGTAAAATGATTCTATTTTCGGCTTCGATTCCAATCATCGTACAGAGTTACAGTACGTTTAATGGCGCTAAGGCAAGATATAGTTTTACCCACTTAACGATGATGATGAAGACGATGATCATCTCTTTTGATCAGCTGCCTTATGGCTATGAAACGCACTACTACATATTATTTAAGTGTATGTTTATATGTCTTATACGCATGCATGTCTTTCCAATGGAAAATTGAAACGAAATAAGAACCTAACTTGGAGATCTAACTAACTTTTAAACAAAAGAAATTCTTTAACAGATTGGGGTTAATATTGGGTGGGGGGAGGTGTGTTGGTTTAGAGGGTATTGTTTAGCTTATTGCACTATTTTACAGACACATTTTTTCCTACACAACGTCTACGACGGTGTTTTGTTTATATCATTTTATATATCGCTTATTCAAATGGGTATTACAAGCCCAATTCCATTATCACATTTTTTTGGTATATATCAGTGGTGCCCACACAGAGGTGCATACATTGACACTTTAGAGTTGCATTTGTGTGAGCTATACCGTGCAAGCAGATCTCGGGCAGAGAAACTCCATTCTATTATTGATGTAAATTTATAGACAGACATGGTGTGAATGGCACAACCAACTTATCGACGTTTTTTCTTTAAAATAAAATAAACTAGATGGGAAAATTAAAAATATATAATACAATTGCTAAAAAAGAGAAAAAAAATTATGTAAGAAACCAGAAACAAAATTGTTTTCAAACTGATCTGTGAGCTAAATACAGTAAATAATTTATAGTTAATGAGTAATTAAATTTGAACTACGGAAATATCATCGATAAGCCTGGTTTTTGTATTCTCTTACTAACTAAAACATAAAAACATTGTTTTTGTACAAACTTCTTCGAATTCACACGTTGAAACATGTTGTAAATGATCGAACTATCTTTGATTGATAAATCTTGTATCCTTTTGTATTAGAATGTGCACATTGAACAGAATGTGACTGACAAAAAAATGTGTCAATGGAATTGGGCTATAATTCAAATGGGTATTACACATAGATACAACACTCTCTTCCTTTCTCGCTCTTAATTTCTTCTAATGGTTAATGTTGCTGTTGTTGTTGTAGTTGGGCACACACACATAAATACATACGCTGCTATAATACATAATATGCTATATAGATTTTTTGATTTGATTTTTTTTTAGCTTTGTTACTTGACAAGTTTGCGGAAGAAGAATGAAACTTGGTGTTGTTGTTGTTGTTGCTTTTGCCATTTTGCGGTAGTAAAAAGATATTTTTTGGTTGGCTGGTTCTGCTTGCTGTTGGTCAAGAAAATATGGCCATATGGATATATGGATATTCTCACTAGGAGATATCTATACCTAAATATGTCACCACATGTTGTTTAGATGATAGTAGATAAATCTTCTTCTTTTTGTCACATATCAATTTTGGGAAATCATCGTTCATTTACAATTAAAAATTTATAATTATATTTTTCGTTCTTTTTTTTTTAGATTTAGGTATATATATATATATAGATATATATATATTGTTGTGTATATTTATAAAGCGTTACCCATTGGTGGTTTCTGTTACAACAGGGCATTTTGGTTTTCCTTTTCCTTCTTTTTATGGTCTTGTTTTTTTTTTCGTTTTACTTGACTTTGTTACAATTTAGTGTGTGCTAATTCCTATAAATGATTTACTGCTTAGTTGTTGATTTTTGTTGGTTGATGTTGCATTTGCATTTGATAGATCTAGGCTTTTCACTATAAAGTAATACAATTACAATACATTCTATATGTATGTTGTGGGGCGCCTTGGTGTTGTTGAGTTGTAAAAAAAGTTCTTGTTGTTATCGGGTTTCCTAGCTGTTGTTGTTGTTGAATGCTGGCTGCTGGTTGTTGCATATTTTTGATTTCCGCTGCTATGGAATTATTCCATCATTTTGATGTATTTGTTGGTCTGTTCTTCCTTTTTTGTTTATTGCTCATATTCTTGGTGTTGTGTTGTTGTTGTTGTTGAATTTTCTATCGGTGTTGGTTGCTTCTATAAAATGATTTATTCAAAAAAATAACTTCTCTCCATTTGTGTTTTTTTTTTGTTGATTTTCAAAATCGATGCTACGTGTTGGGCGGAACTGTTTTGCTGTTTGTTGCTGTTGTTGTTAATTTATGTAAAAATTACAGCATTTTTTGGTGTTGTTGTTATTTGCTGTCGATCTTGCTGTTGTTGCTGCTGCCTGTTTTTTTTTTTTTTTTGTTTATGTGTGCCAAGTATGAAAAATAGGTTTTGTTTGTTCTTATGTTCGTTTAAGATAGAACAAATTTAAAGAGTTCGAGAACAGCGAATGCATATATTTGTTCTAAGTTCTTCTCGAGGTGGGAGCTGTTGCACACAATTCAGTTTTTTTTGTTGCTGTTTTTGTTATTGTTTAAGAGGCGTTTGTTGCAGTTTGTTTTCTTGTTGTTATTATTATTGTTTTTGTTGTGGTTGTCGGTTTACTGCGCCGTTGTGCCCGCACTGATCATCAGGAAATTGTAACTCCGATTGTCCTTGTCCGCCTGATGGAAACCTATTTACGAAAGAAATATATGAAACATTTTAATGAAATCACAAAATAAATTCTTGGAAGGCTATAGATATTTTTTATACCTTACTACACTGCCAAAATATGACGAATGTATTTCTGCCTAAACAAAACCCTTCTTTTCACCAAAGACAGTATAAGCCGAAAGATATGTAACGCCATACAATTTATAGCACTCAAATTATTCGTAGAGCCTTTAAATTAGGCTCCACTCTCTCTTTTATTTTGTTGAAAACGCAGAGTAACAGCGACAGCGTTCTATAGCCAGTCGCTCTCTTCTCAACATTCAGCTACAATCGACGACTGTATGCATGCACACGTATTTTCAGGCAATCGAAGCACTTGTTGCCAACAATTCATCAATACTTCTATACAAATTACTAATATTATTAACATATTCATGTCCTAGGCATGTTTTGTCAAGATTGTCGTTGATGATACGTGGAACTGCAGAGTCTAGATCTTTACGGACACATACGCTCTTGTTTAGTCTTGCTTGATCACATACTCTCATTTATTTTTGTGTGAGCGGAGAGAGCACGATTTTCATCGCCAGCAGACAAATTGTTTCCATGGTACAATTCAAATTTATGGTCGTTACACATCTTGTTATTAAAAGTTATTAAAGGTCATTGGTTACTCTGTATTCTTGTTTTCGGTTGAGTGTTTTTAGTTGCTTTATTCTTGTAACGTTCTTTCAATAAGAAATTATAGAGAGCGATTCGGTGAAGCGCTCTTACATGTGAGTTCGAAGACGAGTTAATAATATAAGCAGTCAGTATTTAAAGTCTTCGTAAATAACACTTAAATAACACTCGTAAATAACACTTTTCTATCTCTCATAAATTACTATGTGCCAGCTCTGCTTAAAGAGCTTCCTTGAGCGGACTTTTTGAATAAGAAATATCTCCTAGTTTAGTTTAAAAAAAGGGCATAGCTTAGTGAAATTATCTCCTACAAATACTCGCAAATAGGTTTATATAAAATAATTTCTGGGTAGAGAAATATATCTTTTTAATAAAGCTCACCATTCGACGATCCGCCAGTGGGCACGGCAGTGGCCACAATGGAAGCGCCGCCATTCAAGCCGTTGCCTGAGGGTCCAACCACAGTGGCGCTGTGGAACTTGATACCAACGCTCCGGGCTCCCACCAAATGTGCGTTGGCTGTGGCCGCCGACGTGTTCTGTTGCGTAGGTGACGACGAACTGGATGATGAGCTGGACGACGAGCTGGACGACGACGATGAGGAGGATGAGGAGGATGAGGATGAGGATGAGCCCATGAACGAGGCCGATGACGAGACGCCACTGGACGAGGAGCTGGGCGACGGCGATGGCGTCGACGGTGTGGGCGAGCCACGAATGATTGTGGTTGCTCCTGATACCGCTCCCGTTCCCGTTGCAACTGCTACATTACTGCTGCTGGGACTGCTCGAGGGGCTGCTGTGGTGTGCTGGCTGCTGTTGAATTGACACCGCAGTGGGTGAGATAGCCAGTATGCTACTGCTGCTGCTGCTGCTGACATTCTTAATTGTCATGATACCCATGGCCGGAGTAAGGGTTGTGGCTCCTCCTGTGTGTTTGCTGGCATTGCTGGCTGCTGCTGCGGTTGCTGGTAGGGCATTGGTTTTGCTTATCACAGTTGTTAGCTGTCAGAATAATAAAAGGGAAAATTTCATTACTTATTATGTTAGAATTCAGGACATGTTCTTGTTTTGACTTCTGGAAAATCTACACGGAAATTATTTCCCAGAACTGTTCTAGTTTTCACTTTTGAAAATATCCTCATGAATTTGAATTTCCCTCTATTAACTCTCTGTTAACTCTCGTTAACTCTCTCAGTTAACTCTCCTTTAACCTCACGGTAACTCTCTGTTTGCCACTTGGCTATCAGAACAAAAAATTAATTATTTAAATTGCAAATGATAATTGATTTTCATCCTTTCATGTTTCAGGAACATTATTACATAAATCATGATTTACTTTGTTAATTACTTGATTTGTTAATAATTATATTGTGCATACACCTTAAAATCAGTTCGCCTCTGTTCTAGTTTCGGAACGAAAAGGTGGAAAATGAGAGAACCATTTAAAAGTAAAGTCCCAAGGGGTTTCTGAGATTACTTTTGAACAATCGTGCTAATGTAAGTTTTACAATTGTAACTACGGCTATTAATTCAAGTAAAAGAAACAAGTATTCTTGTTAAAAATATTAGTTAATTCATAGTATAAGACTTCTTCGGTTGGGAACTTTTCCGCGACTTCGGCAACTGTTTTCTATAGCATTTTGCAATACTAGATATTAATATTTTACAACACTGCCACCAGAACAGTTGACTGGAATTAAAAATATTCAATGTTCCTTCGATTTTATGCAATAGATTAGTACTCCAATAATGTCCATAGATCCTCAGAATCAACCATTTGAAAATAAAATTTACCAAAGTGAAATTTATATAAAAAGTGCTCAACAATCAACAAGGAAAATCTGTGTATGTTAAAGGAAAAACCGAAGAAGTTATCAAATTCACTTCCGAGTGATTATATATTTATATATCTATATCATATTTGTGTAAGATAAACATTATTTTTCTTAGCTATAAAGCCATCTTCCTTACCCCAGTAACACCACAGGCGGTGGCGGCATCAAACAGAATTGTGGTTCCATTGCGGCCACTGGTTGCTGCTGCTGTTGCTGATGCGGATGATGTGCTTTTGGCTGTACAACAGAGAGAGAGAAAGTCCGAGATTAGTAAGAGCGAATGCTGGGAACCTAAGCTTAAAATCGAAGCCAAATTGCACAACCCGAAGGTCACATGCAAAACTTGATCCAAATGCAAATACAGAGCTTAGGGGCTCTGCCACACTTTCAGTTTCAGTACCTTTTTCGGCCTGTGGAATGCTACTCTGCTGCTTCTGCTGGTGATCGGTGGCCGTTGTGTCTCTCCTCAAATTGTTCAATTGCTTTTGCAGCTCAATCTTTTGCTTTGCCAGCTGCTCCACCTGCGCTTCCTGTTCCCGACTCTGCATCGTCAGTTTCTGTAAGTCGGCGGAATGCATAGGAAATAATTATAATAATTATTATTGTTATTCAGAGCAGATACAAACCTTGACACATTTGAAGGCCGTATCGAGTATTGTCAAGTTGGAGGTCTTCTTCCTGTCCTCTTCCCTCATGGGCAGCTCCTTCTTGAGTAAGTCGTAGCACTCCTTCAGCTGAGCGCGCCGCTCTTTCTCCAGCTTGTTGTGCACCTCTCGAGTGCCCGCTCTGAAATAGGTAAGGGTTTAAGATAAGTAAATAAGAATTTTAACAGAAGAGAAGATTTATCCTTTTCCCCCATTAAGGTCTCTCTCTCACATTTCCTTCCGCTTTCTCAATGTAAATATTTCTTTTCTGAATGATAAACTTATTTAATCGGAAGTCAAAACATGATCAATAAATGGCACATAAGTCGCAACTACTGGTTAAAAGTTAACCTTATATCAGCAGAAATCCATTGTTAGTTTATCATTTTAAGGGCCGATTTTAACTCTTCCTGTAAATGGGAAGAGTAGGAAATCAATTTGCTTGACAATGAGTTTAGCTGATAGATATCTTTGCCGGACAGATAGTTTTCAGGCACTTTGCCAGTGAATGTAGAAACAGGCCCTAAATAACTAATGAATTGAAAAATGGTTAACTAGTCTTACTTGCCTTTTTTGAGTTAAAATTTTATTTACACATGAGCCGTTTGTGTTAACTGTCAGTTAACCTAACCCCAATGAACAGCAAGTATATTTTACGTTAACCATCAGTTTCTCTGTTCGAAAAAAGTATATGTGTGTGTACTAGCTAACTAAAGCCCAGACCATTATAAGTTTGTCAAAAAATATATGAAATTTATAGCGGAAGTTAATATTGATCAATAAATCGATGTTTTAACGTTGCGATATATGTGCGATACATCGATATTCGGACAGACAAATAAATTAACTTCAATAATTCGCATATTTTTCAACAGAATTAATACTTTAAAGTTAAATTCAAATAGTTCTTCATATTTAAAAATATTTCCTAACAACAAAGTTTACAATATTTTCGATAGGATACATAATATCGGACTTTTCCTTTCGATATACATTTTTTTTAAGTAGACTTACCCGTTGCTGTTGGAACTGGTGGTGCGCCTGCGTCCTCCGTGGCCGGTGTGAGTGTGGGTATGTGCCTGTATCAGCTGAGATCCTTGCGTCGGCGCCGAGGATGCGACATTCAAGGCCAACGCTCCCGCTCCCGCTCCGGCTCCTGCTGCTGCTGTCGCTCCTGAGCCGCCAGCGGCAGAGGCAAATTCGATGGCCACCAACATGCTATTAATCTGTTGGCGGTAGGTGGGTTTCAAGGACGTCGTTGCCACACCACCAGCACCTGCACTGGCACCGGCACCGGCACCAGCTCCCACTCCTGACGCTCCCCTTCCAATATGGGGCTGGAAGTGCTGCTGATGGTGATGCTGCTGCTCCTGGCTGGGGGCTGTGAATTTATGGGAGAGTGAGTACGAGCGGATCCGCTGATTCGTGTCCGTCACTTTGCGCGTGGACATGGGCGGCGGTGTGAGGGGGATGCCTGTTTTGCCAGGACCAAAGTGTTGCTGCTGCTGCTGATGGTTGATATCCTGCCACACATCAGAGGAGTTCCTGTTCTGGCTAAGCAGCAGAGAGGAATTGGGTGCAGAATAGACACCTTTGGCATCCGATACCAAAAGATATTTGCTTGGAATCTCTTCAATGGGACTAAATTTGTGCTTGGCAGGTCTGCTGGATGCAGGCGTTATTGTTGCAACTGCTGCTGCCGCTGCTGTTGGCAGCAGCAAAAGGGCAGAGCTAGCTGCGTTTAGGGGCGTGGGTGTGGAGATATTGGGTGAATTATTTGGAGACGCGGACGAGGGGGACAGTGTGGAGTTTTCCATCAATTTTGTTGCTCCTGCTGCTGCTGTTGCTGTTGCTGCTGCTGCTGCTGCTGTTCTGCCATTGGCAAGTAACGTCTGCTGCTGCTGTTTCTGAGGGGTGTTGTTGTTGCTGTTGTTGATTATTGAGGAATTAATACCCTCTAAAACTGAGCAGTAAAGTAAGAAAGAGAAAAGGAGAAACAAAATTCATAAAAATAAGAAGAAAAATCATAATTGTAGAGAACAAAAAATCATAGAAATAATTGTTCATTATTATTCCTTTTTTTTTTTGGTATTAAGTAGGAAGAGTGAAATGAAGTTGATGAATTCGAAAAACACATTTTATATGATGAATCAAATAACAAGCTAATGCCTATAATCATACCTATTATAATATCTCTAATAAATTAATGAAAAATATATAAAAAGAAAATTAAACACATTTTTACATAAAAAAAAATAGATATACATATATAGGAGCTTTATCAACAAACTAAACTATAATTACTATTCAGTTTCTTTGACTAATTAATAAAAGGCTAAAAACCTTTGGGCAAAATAACAAATACCAGGAAACTCACGTACATATATTAACAAAAATAAAGACCTAATTTTAATGTCAGAACAGAGCACGAAAAATAAAACATAGAAAGAGTAAACGGAAAAGAAGAACAGAAAAAAATAGAAACAGACATTTAATGAATGCAAATTAATTCGGGTTAAATACAACAGACAACAACAGTAACAACAGTCAACAATCAGTGCGCGATGAAGGTCCTTTAGTGGGTCAATTATATATATGATTAATGCGTGTGACATCGGGTATATGTGTGTGTGTGTGTTAGTGGTGAATTAATTACGCATTCGTGGAAAACTCAATGCGATTTTCCAAACCTTCCAAGCAAGCAGCAGCAACATCAGTAAACAAAGGCCTCCATTTTGCGGTGGCTTTTTTTTTTCTCAGCTAAAATGGGGGTAGTTTTTCTCCGCGGGGGTTGCTGTGTGGGTGTGGGCGGTTGTGGGTGTGTGTGTTCGTTGGGTGGCGGTTTGTACTAGGTATTGGGTGTTAGGTGTTGGGTATTAGTAAGCCGAGACACGTGTCGCGTGGCATTTTGACAGACCAGAGAGAAAGCCCACAAAGACTGATTGAAATTATAGCGCAAATATATTAATTATAGGGGTAATATTAATAATAACGATCCTTGTGGCAATCTAATGATCTTTCCATACACATAATATTTCCATATTAATAGCAATCAGTTTTCCCCAATGTACACAATTTTAAATGATAGACGAAACCATCTGAATCTGATCTAAACAAACTGTAAAAGTACAAACAATTTGTATTTTGTTATCACAAGAGAGACAACAATTCAACACCAAAGAAAATGTTACTTAATCGACGAGGAATATGGGTCAGAACCTGAAATATAATATCTATATCTCATTTTCTCGTTTAGCAGTGGGTCAAGAAATGCATATGACGAAAGCGAATATCGAATGGCGGAGAAACAGCGCATGGAGACTTATCAAAACAGTAAGAGTGTACCAAGAAAATGCCAATGCAATCAAATTGAATAAGTAGAACGAACAATATCATTCGATTGGCATTCGGAATCATATTTAAAACTTTACTTTTAGGTATTTAGCAGTGGGAAGAAAGTAAGAAGTTGTAAGAAAATCGCTACTGGTGACAGGCAAAAAGTTTATTTCTACGTTCTAGGCTAAAGGTGGCAAAATAGCGATAGTTCTTTCGGCACTATCGATGGTTTGGCTTTGACTAGCACTATAGTATCGATACTATCGAAGCTGGAGTCATTTTCTATTCTGACTGATTAAAAATGGTTTAAATGCGTAAATTGCATTCAAGTTATATCATATTCATAGACATGGTTCTGGAAATCGCATCGGTAGTTCGAAAACGTTCCCAATTTGTCACTAAGATATCAAAACAGATATGAATCAACGAAAACAAGTTGCCTTAAGGAGGGAAATTAGTTTAAATATTTGCATATACTGTTAATAAAACTATTCAAGATTATGTTGCTCAAGTTTCATAAAGAAATTCCAATTATGATAAGAGCATGAAGATAAACGTCGGTTGAAACACCGATAATTGTTTTTCAAATGCGTTTTTTTTTTTAAAGAGTTTTTTTTAACTATAATCGAAAAGTTATTGAAGAATCGCTATGCTAATTTTGTGTTAATATTCTTTATTCAAACCCGAAAAATATAAATCAAACTCTGGATTGATATTATTGAGAAAAATGCATAAAAAATGAAAATAATTATTTATTTCGCTTCATATTCTTAGGAAATACATCACTAATGACAGTAAAGATAATGATTTCAGTTCAAAGCTGCGACCTCCGATGGCGATCGTCACTGGACACCACATCTAACGGAAAAATAGGAATAAACTACCGGAATCTATTTATTTTTGCCAAATTCATGAACGCGATCAAACTTAAAGCTACGTCTCCCACTCTTTCATATAACATAGCATACTTCTTAGGGGAAAATCTCTTACTCACTTCGCTTTAGTCGTGACACATGTCTTTCTCAACTTTGTCTCACACATTCACCTATGTTAACGCCCACATTGCTTGCGCCATCGCATTGCCACGTGACGAAAGCGCACGTGGCTGCAATAGCAGCAATACAACCACACATGCCGCCGCCCACGTTATCGCACTCGCAGACATACGCAAATACAACACGATATACAGTTTAAGAAAAATGTGTAAATTTCATACTGGATAAATATTTGTGGCACTTGTATATATTTATATTTATTTAACCGTATTAAATTAGTAGATACATTTAATATAGATGCAATCAGTAAGGATTATCGGCTTTTATTTAAATATATGAAGAGAAAAATTAATGATACAGATAGAGCGCAGCATAGTCCGTTTGAAATATCTATCCATCTATCTATTCATCTATCTATCTCTCCATCTGTCCATCTATCTATCCATCTATCTATCCATCTATCTATCTGTCCATCTATCTATCTATCCATCTATCTATCTATCCATCTATCTATCTATCCATCTATCTCTCTATCTCTCCATCTATCTATCTATCTAAATATCTATCCATCTATCTATCCATCCATCTATCTATCTATCCATCTATCTATCTATCAATCTATATATCTATCCATCTATCTATCTATCCATCTATCTCTCCATCTATCTATCTATCCATCTATCTCTCCATCTATCTATCCATTTATCTATCTATCTATCAAGTATTTATCATCCTTGCTACATAAGCAATAATTTAATGATCCCAACGAAATATATGTATAATCTGTACGCAAACTTTGAAACAGACAACTCATTAACTCCTTTTTTTGGGAACGAGCGTAAAGTAATCTCCTGCTGCTGCTGCAGGACCACAAAATCTTCAAGTTGCTGCAGAGTAAACTTTGCAATGCACTTAAATGTTTGAGCAAGTCAGCAGCAGCAGCAATGTCTTTGATGGTTGATGATGTTGCTGGCTGCCGTGTCGTTTGCGGTTAAGTTATCGCCTGGTTGCGACATCGCTCGAGAAAATGGCGGCAAATTGAAGTTTTTCCCGTCCGAAACTCAGCGGGGAAATGACTGCAAGTCGTAGATGAAGAACAAGAAGAAGAGATCCGACCCAGGGAAATCGAAAAATCAAAAGAGGAAATTTGCATTTTGCGTGATAATGCAAATCTGATGGAAAACAGCGACAGAAAATCGTTTTGCATATTACAGTAAATCAGCAAAAGAGGGAGGAGATGTTGGTTGCAAGTATAAAAGTGCTTTAATATCTCCAACAGAAGTTGCATCAGGTTTATCTTGGTCTATTTCTTGCCTGCTTTTCGGCTATGTAAAAGCTTTTAACTTTTTAAAAATATTTTGTCATTCTTTTGCCTTTTGGCATAGTTTTCCATAAATGAATTTAGTGAAAATAAATAGAAAAGGTCTCGAGTTATACTTTTATTTAACTCATTTGAAATCTGCTTAATTGTTTGTTTAAAAAGAATAAATACAAATAGCAATAAAGTTTCATAAAAATCTATTTGAAAAATACATAATAAATCTTTAAAATTCAAAATTATATTCTTCTTTGATATACATTTAATTATATTTATATTCAGCTTGAAATAAAGAGACCTTAAAGATACAATATCTTGATTAATTCTTAAGCAATTTTTAAGTGCATTTTATGGTGTTTTTTCTGTTCTTGCAATTGTTCCAGTCATTTAAAGCCAGCAATTACCTCCGAGAGTAAAATGTGCAACCTATTACGTGTTTTCCTTTCGACAACTTGCCCCGCCCTACCGTGGGGTCAATAAAATATTCATCAAGGCCTAAAGTTTGCATAAAAGATAAACGTAATCCGCCCAACTTGGTTCATTAATTATTTAAGAGGGGGAAACTTAGTGCACTTCTCCACCCGCTGCCTAGAAAATTACAGCTATTTAGCAGGAAAAACAATATAGATTTCCCGGGATTTTCATCGGGCCACAAAAATAGAATCTTAGTGTTTTTATTTTCTAAGCTAAACAAATAAAAAATGATCAAGAAATATAAGGAAACCAGGAAAAGAAAACCAACTAGACAAAGAGCAGGCAGCGATAAAGAGGCAACAACAACAAAGGAAAATAGATCCAACTGTCCAAATATTACACATGCAACATACAATAAAAAAAACTTAAAATTTAAATGTGCGAAGAAGACAAACATAAAAGAAAGGCCAAGTAATATGAAATGGGCACGAAGAAAAAACAACAACAACAAGAAAAAAACAGGCCAACAAAAATGCGTACAAAGTTCATTGACTTTGCTTTACACAGCGCATAGTAAAGAGAGCCAAAGAGAGTCAAAAAGAGCACCGCAAGGGAGCGTAATAAAGAGTACAGGAAAAGCCCCGGTTGCTTGCGAAAAAAAAACATAAGTTAAGAGAGGACAGAGCTCCTCTCTCTCACGTGCGCTGCTCCTCCGCTCACCATCTCCCTGACCAAGCTATGACTAATTTGTGCGAATCAGTGAGAGCAGAGAGAGAGAGAGAGCGACAGACTGGGAGAGAGGGAGCTAAACATGACGTGACCCCAAACAACAACAACAGCAACAAGTACAAGCGTACGTGCGAAAAAATACGAATGATGCGATGACCAAAGTGAAAAAAAAGAAACACACAAGAAAAAAAAACACCTCAGAAAAAAACAAAATTTAAAGCCACGATGGAGAAAAAAAGGTCGTAGTATGTTGACAAAAAAAAGCGTAAAACAAAAAAAAAAGCGAAATGGGCACAGCAAAAGGCAAACGAAAACAAAATACAAAATACAGTGGCGCTTCGGTAAGTTCAACAGTTTCTACCTTTTGTCTTGAACCAAAATCCATTTCTTGTATTTCTATTATCAAATCTATTATATACCCCTAACATACCCAATTTTGACATAATACCAATTAAATATCTTGGAGATAGACAAAGAAAATGTTACCAAAAACCAAACCAACCCATAGATCCCAAAAGACTGAAATGATTAAAAACTCACCGGGGTAATACCGTGGTAAATATAAATTTTACTGTACTTTTACTTTTAGGAATACAAACATACATACACATTAATTAATATGTTTAAATTATAGGAGTTACAAAATTAAAAGATTATTTTTTGAAACCTCTTATTTTTTATGAGAACAATTAAAGTAAGTAAAAATTAGCGAAAGAATGATTTTATTATTGTACTCCACCACTCATCCTCTTATAATTCTTAACACCCACTCTAAGTACAATTTTCTATTCGCAAAAACAGGCTGAGATGATTTTTTATGACAGCTACATTATTAATAACATTGTTGATTACTTTGACAAACAAAAATGGATTAAACTCAGAAATTCCTTATCTTAAATTGAATTCTTAAAAAAAAAATCTCGTCGTTGTCCTAATTGGGGTTGAACTTAAGGAATTTCTCCTGTACTTTTTTTTTACGTTGCATTTTCTTTACTCGATAGTCAAGGCAACAAAAGCAACAACAACAAAAGCCGCATGACAATTTAGCACATGCCAATTGGGCAGCGACGCCGACGGCGCAGCTCACGTCGACGACAAAGCAAACAGCGCGCTAAAAATATAACAGTACCTGCTGCTTGCCACGCTTGCAACCTGTGCCAAAGAGAGAGATAGCGAAAGAGACATGGAGAGAGTAGAGACGAGAGAAATTGCTATTTGCTTTTACTCTTTGGGTCTTTATTTTATTTTATTTAATTTTTTCGTATTTTTTTTTTTTTGCTTTTTTTTTTGGTACAGTGCGCGCCCACGCAAAGTGCAGTCGACGTCGACGACGGCGTCGCAAACAAGGTCAAAACAAGTTTAAATGCAGCAAAGCAAAAGGCAAAAGAGAGCATCAACAGTTTCGTTTTTGGCCAGGCGACAAAGGTGTCGATACCGAATTTAGCATGTTTAGGAAGGCAATATTGTTTTATGTACTTAATACCAATGCATCAACGAATCCCATATTATGTAATCACAATTTAGATGCGTTTTTACCGACTCCCCCTATATAATCAATAACAAATAACCATTGGAGGAACACTTTTATGATATCATAAGATATATTTTCCCATTAAATAATACAAAAATATGTACTTTTTTTTCAATATATTTGTATATAAAATGATTACGAAATCATTGTTTTAGACCACCCCACTCCCCCAATAATCAGCCCCTAGCATACAAATCAATTCTCCAAATATTTATTGATATGCAAAAACAATCTGAGAAACCTAAAAATCTCTTGGAATTAAGTTAAATGAATTAACATTTCTATTTCAAATATTTACACACAATCGACGCCTAACACAGTCTTTTTTATCGTAAGCAATTAATTTCACAGACGTACGACGTTATCTGTAATATTTCTTTTTATCAATCAAACTGAAGGAGCTTTGAGCAGGCAGCATAAATGTTAAAAATACATTTCACAGGCTCTATCAAAGCTGAAGCAATATTAATCCCATTCTGAAGACGAAAGGCAGTACTCAAGAAATTGGTTTGTAAAGTTTTGTCGCCTGAACAAGAACCCAATAGATTACAGCAAAGTATAAGCAACTAATGTTGTTGCATTTACAGCAGCGGGAAGTTAAGTAGCAACACCTTGGTCCGGGTCTTGGAGTTCGGATATGATGTTATTATGAGTGATGAAAATGATTAATGGTCTTTGGTTGGGTTTTATACTAATTGGGAATTTTAAAAGAAATGATATTCCAGTTGGTGTATTTCGTAAGATATTTTGAATATTGAATTTATCAAATTTATGTGGAAATATTTAGAGATTCCTTTTCGTGGGCTCCAGGTTCAAGTTCCATCTTAATAACGGAATATGCTGATCTCATATTTCATTACAAGAGTTTACAGGGTACTGGAATATCAATTCTTTGCAGGATGGGTGTCAGGACAGATGACTCGGGAGGGGGGGGTAGGTTAACTTACCCGTGTTGAGGGTGCGACCTTTGCCGACGTAATCGTAGTCTTGGGTTAATTGACTGCGCGGACTGTTGTGCCCGTTACCGTTACTTAGGCCGTTGACGTTAACGTTTACGTTGGCGTTCACGTTATGGATTCCGATACCGTTACCATTTCCATTGGTAAATAGCGGCGTTGCAATAATTCCGTTACTGCTATTGTTTCTATTGTGCTGATTGCTATTGTTGTTGTTGTTGTTGGTATTGGTGTTGTTATTGTTGTTAATGGAGTTGCTCTTATAGTGTTGTTGCAGCTGGTGATGGTGGTGTTGGTGGGAGGTGGGAATGGCCACGCCCAGTCCAATGGGACCGTCTCCCGCCTGCGGGAGCTTCTCATTCTGCGCTATATATTCAGCCGCCTCGAGGAGCGCATTAATGCCTACACTCGCTGACATAGCATACACAGACAAAAAAACAACGTGCGCTCACTCTCTCTCTCACACACAAGCACACACACACGGATACACACGCGGAACACGGTAACGGACACGTGAAACGTATACGTAATATAAAAACAAAGAAGTACACCAACGAACGAAACCCCAACAGAACGCAGGATAATAACGCCTAAACACAAGTATTGTAGAGAGAGAGAACGGGAGAGCAGTTTTAAGTCGCGGCACTTTATTGTTGAAATCAATGTTGTTGTTGTTGAAATGTTGTTATTGTAATAAATGTTGTTGAAACTTTCGCTGGATTGGTGTGGGAGGGTGTTGAGATAGTTGAAACTGTACACTGTTGAAAGCTGTTGCTGCGTTTTACAATGTTTATTGGCTTTTGATTGGTTTTGTTTTTGAAACAGATGTAGCTTGTGTTGTTTTGATTTACGACGTTGCTGCTTTTGTTGTTTGACGTTTTGGACTTCTTATCGCTTAGCTTCGGTGGTGGTTTCTGCTGTTTATTGGTTGTTACTATTGTTTGTGGTGTTTTCTTTTAATTTGAATTTTTAATTTGTTGAGTTTACTTGTGGTTTAAGCTGAAATGATAGAAAATAACACACTGTTAGTTTTGAATTCATAAAACGGAAAATAAAACTAAAGGCAATCAAGACTACGAATGATGTCTATGTCATTGTAGCCATTCCTATCCTGTTTTTCGTTTTATAACCTTGCAGGGTCTTAGTACCTTTTTTAATTTAGTTAAATTTAATTTACGATCATCACCCAAAAGTTTGTAAAGTTCGTGAAAGTGATTTTGATATCTAAAATGCATATCAGTGATCCGCACCACTACAAACACATGCCTAAATTGCAGTTGTGTGTATGAGAAAATGAATGCAATTCGTAGAGATGAAAAAAAAAACAGAACTATGTCTACCAAAAAAAGCTATTTAATGCTTAAAACGGCTAGTTTAGCTACAACATGAAACTGGGACATCACTAATGCTGTGCTTTAATTTGCCGAGAGCCTGCCCGAAGTCGCACGAGTATTGATAGATGGCGTGTGTCGGCAGAGCGTCAGCAGAGAAGTAGGGCCGTGTGGAGCACTGTTATAATATTATCGATGGGGGGTATTCTTGTATGCCCAAGCGCCACCAATTAATTTTGTTTCCAGTCAGTAGGTTAGTCAATAATTAATAATTAATCTTTTCAAAAACCAGTTGCAACTTTCAATATTTATAAAAATAAAAGACAAATAAATAAATAAAAATGGGAAATAATTATTAATTATAATTAATGTAGTTTAACATCTATAATTGATAATAAGTAGGAAACTATTTTATTGTGATGTTGGCAGCAGCAGTGGCATCGCAGTCTGCGTCGCCGTCAACGACAGCAGCTGTTGCGTTTGCGCTAATTGTGCACAGCTGCGTGGCAACAAAAAAAAATAAAGAAAAAAAAAACAAAAACAAAAGGCTAAGGCAAAGGAAAAACAAACAGAAAGAGAGGAATAGGCACAGAGAGACAGGGAGCTCCCCAACCAACAAGTTGCAGGCAAGAGAGTGGGAGAGAGAGCAGTCGCAGCACCAGCAGCGGAAAATATAATAAACATAAACGGAAAAAATAGGAAATAAAGAAAGATTGGCGCGTGCGTGCAGCCTGCTCTCCATGCCTCATCTCGGCCTTTCTTCGCCTTCTACCCTCCCCCTCCTCTCCACACACACGGACAACTTGATCGCCTTCTCCCGGTTTTGTTTCTTCTTTGCTTATCCATCAGCTGCTCGCATGCGAGTATGTGTGTGTGTGTGGGGCATTCAACTGAGCGGCAAGCAGTATTAAGAGAAAAGTAATGTTACATTGTGTCTTTGTTGTTGTCATAATTCATATGAAAAGGTCAAGGGTCGCGCTCTCGTGAGAGAGTATGACAAAAGGGGGAGAGACAGAGGGGAACAGAAAGTTGCAGCCGGCGTTATTTACCCAACAGCTGCTCTCCTCTCCCACTTCCTTCTTATCGCTCAACAAATTTAGGAGAGAAAACGGAAAGAGAGCGGGAGAGGAGGAAAGCAAGAGCTTTGATACGCAAAAGTCCTTCGAATGACGCTGCCTTGACATTAAACACGTTTCTGATGGCCACTCTCTTGTCTTCCCCCAATTCATTCACACCCTCGCTACCTCTGCTACATCCCCAAAATCACCATAAGAACACCCTCACAAATTGAGAAGGATTATCAGTTTTCGCAAGACGTTTGGTATTTATTGTTCCCTAAACAATAGAACTATATATCATCCCAAATAAGATATATATCACATCCTTTCTATATAGCGAATATGTGATATATCTTCCTAACTACACACTTTTTCATGGTTTTCATCCAAAGAGAAGTAATGAAAGCTAACTTCTGGCGGAGCCGAAGGTTTTATACTCTGCGGAATATGTCAATATTTAATGCAATAGTTCAGTTACATGATATAGTAGTCCGATTTTCCTGATACTATATATGAAGTTTTAATTTGGATATCTTAAAAAATAGCCAAAATATTTCATATTGACCCGATCGTTCATATGGCAGCTATACTGATCCGATTTCAACATATTTATATACTGCTTGCAAAAGAAATAAGACTATGCTGGACATTTCAGACCGATAGCTCAAAAACTGAGACTAGTTTGCATAGAAACCGAAGGACAGGCAGACGGAAAGAACGGCAAACGGAAAGACATCACAAGCCGGATGCTGATCAATAGCACATATACTTTATGGGTTCGGAGATGTCTCCTTCATTGCGTTGCAAATATCATGACCAAATTATAATTATCCTCCCGGCTAGGGTATAAATATCAGACCTACAGAAAAGTATTTCCCATTTAATTTTACAATTCGTTTATAATTTTTTACTTGTGATAAATAGTGCTAATAGTTCTAAAGTTTTATTCTTATTGGGAAATATTTCACTATATTTACCATGATACTTTTATTTTATTTTTTTTTAGGGTATTACAAGTTGAAGCATCTCTTGCTCCTTGTTATTTGGGTTTTTTTATACGGGGTGACATGTTCATCGTCAAATAAGATGAGAGCTAAACACGATAAAAGAGAATTTGTGTGAAAAAAGAAGGACGAGAGCAGGGAGCTGGGAGAGATGGGTAATGGGAGAGCAAACCTGCGGCGCGTGGCAAATTCTATTAAATATTCAAATCGAAATCGCTTTAAATGGCACGACATAGCATAAAAAAATCGCAGTAATTGACTGTGAGACACCCACGCAATCTCACACCCGCTTTTTGGAATTTTGGAATCAACAGAACAGAGCTGAAAATGTATATTATCGTACCTGAAAAACGCAAAGGAGAAATCGACCCCAAATAGAATAATAACAAAAGGACCTGAGCGGAGAGAGAGAGAGAGAAAGAGAGGTGGGCCGAGGCGGGAGAAATCCACCCCAAAGGTCGAGCGCCGACGGCCAAGGGTCGTCATTATATTTCTTAAAATACCCTATAAGGCCCATTGTAAGGTTTTCTTCGGTGACTTTCTTGAGCAGCGTGTGAATAAAATTGTATATATTGGAATATTCAAATATATTCAATGTTTTTGATTAGGATTGATTTTAATCTAATTATTTTGAAACAGAAAATTGGAATAACTTTCATTTAGTTTCTTCTCTCTTCGAAGTCAACTCTTTATTACCATTATCGTATCGTATTTCTGGTAATTTGCTTCAAAAGTGCTCTTTAGGGTTACTTCGTTTAATAATCGAAAGGGAAGAAAATCAACCTTTATGGGACACAAACCGGAATAGAACTCTTGACGGAGGGGTTGCTGCTCGATAGTAAGGGATTCCCCCTTAAACAATAATCACATAAAACTCTCAATTCACAACCCATACTGAAAAGTCAAAATGCAAAAGTTGCAAAGGTAAAAGGTAAACGGAAAAGAGAAATGAGGAACGAAGAACGAATAAGGGAACGGAAAAAAACTGAATGGTACACAAATTAATGGAACATTTTGCGGTTGATTTAATCCAAAAAGAGATGAGAGTATGAGATGGATATGTGAGAAGAAGCTGGGAACGAAAGACATCGGTAACCTGAGAATCAGTTTCGGGAAACTCGATTTCTTTTCATGCCCTACCCTTGCCAAAGGGTATTATAATTTTATTTGGAATTTAGCAACGCAGTGTAAGTGACATTTTTGACCTTATGAAGTACATCTATGTACATATACATATGTATATTCTGTACTCCATTACCAATTGCGTGTGTGTGAGAAATTGAATGCAATGCTTAGAGATAAGAACAAAAAATAGCAACAATTATCATGTATCTATCACAATAAAAACAGCTCTTTAACGCTTAAAACGGCTAGATTTAGGTAAAACATGACATCACTGTGCTTTAATATGCCGAGAGCGTAACCGAAAACCTTTGCCGAAGTCGTACGAATGCTGCATGTGTCGGCAGAGCGCCAGCAGAGAACACTGCTGTAAAAATTCTTCAATCTAGTCTTTCAAATTAAGGGCAAATCCTAATAAAACTGGTCCAAAACTCATCTTTCTATCTCATGATTTTAGATCTGTCAGAAATAAACTCCGGCACTGCCGGCACACGCACTGAATGTAAACAATTAATCAATAAATTGAGTTCAAGAGGTAAAAGGCTATTTTGTAATCATAGCAATTAAACAAGTACATAATTATATAATAGTCACTCACACAATTCTAACTTGTAAATTTATTGCCAATTTAATTAGATACATGTTTTATCTGTTAGATTGCATCGGTATAAAACCGCCAAAGGGAGCCTTCTATAATAATGCTTGCACTTGCAATCATAGAAGCTGATTAAGACGGCTTTTCCACAAACATTTCCTCAGCAAACAAAAAATCCACAATATTCGAAAAATGCCTCAAATCAAATTTAAATAGTCATTTGAGGAAAGACGAAAAAGAAAGTGAATTTGAGTGTTTAAAATCGAATCAAAAAGAAAGGAAAAAAACAGTTCTGATTCTCTGAAGCTCTTCTGTGTTTTACTCTTTCTCTTGCGGTGTCTGTGTATTTCTCTCCCGAGTGTTTTATCACGCACTTTCTTTGCATTTCTTTTATTTTCTGGCTGTTTTCGTCATGTGTTATTGTTGCTAATTTTGAAATGAAGAGTGATGAAGCGTGCAAAATAAAGCAAGAACTCTTTTTCTTTTTCCCTTTTTGTATGCCCGTATAAAAATAACTAAAAATATGAAAAAGGAAAATCGGATGTGTGCGTGTGTTTTTGTGTGGGTATGAATGATGTTTCCTTAAATTGTTGGAGAGGCTTATTAAGTTGTATAAATATTTCATTGCAAAACAACTTGAAATCAAATAGTTCATGCAGAACTTTCTATAATGTTTGATGATGAAACAAATCTATAAATTGAGTAAAACTCAAATATATTAAAAATGTTGCTTTGCTTGATTCGAAATCATATTAAAATACCTTTAAAAATATATTTTAAATACACATAGAAAAAGCTCAAACAGACACACACACATACACACCTACACCACACTCACACACACATGCCCATTCAAATGCAAATGAAGAGCTGACGCGGGAGCACTAATACAAATACAAAAATTGTCGGTTTATTTGGGCTTTTGCTGTTGTTTTCGTTTTTTTTTTTTCACATACTTTGTTTAAAACTTTTACCACACGCACTCAAACTTTTCGATGCAAAACTTAAACAGAAAAAAAATGGCTTTATTTTGAAGTGCCTCTTGTCTTTTTAAATTTAATAATAAAATATATAGATATATATATTTTTTTTTAACTGACGCAACTTTTAGAGTGTGACGTCTACGTCTGCGACGGCGGCGACTGCGACTGCGACGCACGCTACGGCTAACCAACGTGAAATGAAATGAGAAAACAATTGGGCAAGCGGAACGGACAAAGTGCCTAGGCAGCAGAGAGCGGGCGCCCCAACTAAGAGAATAAAAGCGAACTGAAAGAGCGTTGCCAAGAGAGCTTGGTCACGTAGCTTCATTTTATTTCGTTCGTTTGGCTTTTTTCAAGTTTAGGTTGAGCGAGTGTGTATGTGTGCGGGAGCGAATGGAATGTGATGCGAGACGGTACAAAAAAGCACGCGCTCCACTGTACATTTTGTTGTTATTTTTGTGTGCATGGCAGATGGTGTGGAGAAAAAATAAAATAGCCACAAACGAAAAAAGAAAGAATAAGCAAGACAAACCAAACCCCACCCTCTCTCTCTCTTTCTTACTCACCACAGATTGGGGCACATGCTAAAAACAAAGCCAGAGCAAGACACCAAAAAGGAAAAAAAAGCTGAAGAACGGCTCTTTAGGAAGAAAAATAAGACACTAAACAAAACCAAGGAATACAAAAGAAAAATTTTTAAAAATTTAGTTCCCACCTAAAGCTTACGACTATTACCGCATAATAAAGCTACTATTGAAAACTACCTTAAAAAATAATCAAAAACAGGATTAAAAAGCAAACAAAAATAGAAACAAAGGCAGGAAAACGCAAACAAACAAAGCAAACACTTTAAGAGCTATAAATAAAAATAAAACCGAATAATTATTTTGCAAAAAACACTAACAATTTAATATATATGATGTACATATGTATGTATATATGCAGTACGTATGTACATCTGTATGTATGTGTTTACCAATGCAAATGGAAAATGAAATGCAAGAAAAAAATACACACACTGACAGAAAACTTTTCGCACTTTGCACTTTTTGCACTTTGAAATTAGCTCACTATTTACCGTTAGAAATTTTAAGCACTATGATGCTGCTGCTGCTCCTTCCTATTCAGATTTTCGTAGGTTGCACTTAAACGTGAAAAAAAATACGGGCAAGAAATTTTGTTGTTGTTTTGTGCCTAGCTTTTTTTTGTATTTCTCTGCGCCTTATTTTGTTATCCGTTTCGGTCGGTTTCTTATGTTTCTTGAGTGTTTCTTGTGATTATTCCTTCCTACCCGCACAAATGCAATGACAGAAGCAAACTAAATTCGAATGCCGCTGAATGGCTTTAACTTTGCCTTTGCCGCTGCCGCTGTCGCAGTCGACGGCGCTGCCACAGCATTCGCAAAACAACAACACCACAGTGCAGCGGTCTAGAGAAGAGAAAAAAAGAGTCAGCGAGGGAGCAAAGAGAGCGATCAGAAGAGAGTGCACGTGACGCGCGCGTTGCGTATGCACGTACAGCAGCGGTCAATAATGTAAATACCTTAGACACACACTAACTGGAAGTTCTTCTGAATTCCAACATGTTATATTTATTGTAATACTGGATATTATTAAATTTCCAAAATGGTAGACATGGTTTATTGTATTTTTTTTTTTTTATCTTCCAAGTCAATAAAAACAAACAATTAGTGCATACATATATCTATTTATTTTTATATTTTTATGTAAATAAAAGCTGTTAATAGTGCAGCTTTCACTGTGCTTGCTGTATAGTTGCCTGCATGTACATATATTTGCCCCTATGCATGTACATATGTATGTAGGTGTTGTTGTGTCCTCATGTCTGTTGGTTGTTGCTTTTCTCGCTTGCTTGCTTCCTCGCTTCCTTGCGCTTGTCGAAGAAACAGGAAGAAAATAAAAATAATAACAACAGCGCCATGTAATTGTTGATATGTCTACGGATGGCAGTAGAAACAGCGGGCAGCAGCAGCCTAGAACTTTAGGGCGAACCAAAAGAAACTTCAGAAGCGTCCCTAAAAAATAGGCGCCTCTTATTGCAGTTTACAAATACAATAAATTATTATTATATATGTACATATATATATATGAACATACATATATAGAACAACATTTTACAGTTAACTGTTAAGGTTTTATTAGGAACCATCCTAAGGAGCTGCGCCTCAGCTGACGTCAATACTGGCTGCAGAGTCTTCCTCTTTATTTTTCTCTCCTTCCCCTCACCCAATTTCCTTTTTATGCTGGGCTCCATTCTCATTCCCGTTCTCACTCTGATTCTCATTCGCATTTTGCTGCTGTTGCTGCGTCATTGTTTCTTTCACGGCAACTTTTCCGCTGCTTCCTGTATCCCCCCAACTCCTTCCAGCTCCATCATCATCTCTCTTTCTCTTCCTCTTCCAATGCCCCTGCCTCATCATCACTCTTTACCACTCCCTTTATACCGCCCATCACCACCCCCTTGCCATTGCCACTGTTTATGCACTGTTTCGTGCACATGTACAGTAGAAATTGCCTTTTGCGGAAAGACAATAACAGATACCGCAAGTTAATACGTAGTCTAAGCGATGTTGTGCTTACTAAATAGTACTAGATACAGTTGTACTTGATCGACTGAATGCCATTTAAGTTAAGTAAGCCGAATAACGGTTCTGTTTTCGTTCAAGCGCCGTATGTTTAGTACTTGCTGTCAATGGGCAGTGCCCACCGTAGTCTCTTTGGCTTCCAAAATGTTTGCTCGCTGGATGTTGCTGGTGCTTCTGCTGCTGCTGCTGGTGTTGTCTGGCTGGGCTTTTGTTATTGTTATGATGCGTCGACTGCGGCAGCGACGTTAGCAGAAATTTCGAAACGTGCTGGCATTTGTGTGGAACGGAACTTGTTTTGATATGCATGGCCTGCTTGCTCTGCCGGCGTCGCTGTCCGCGCAGCTGTCCAGAAAAAAAAAGAAGCTGAGCTGAGCCCTGGGCAAAAGTTGCAGCGAGCCGCAGCAGCAACATTGCAGCAACATCGCAGCAATTGTTTGTTTTCATAATTTCTCGTGCATTTTGTTCTTATTCTTTCTGGAAGACGAAGTTATGAACCAAGGTGAGAACGTGTGTGTGGTTGTGGGGGTGGGGGGGGGAGAGAGAGGTTGAATGTGTAAAGAGGGGGTGGCGGGGCCAGAAACAATGTTGCTGACGCAGCAGCAGCAGCAACTGCCAACAAGAACAGCAATGGTTGAAGGGTTCATTGTACTTTTTTGGGTCTCTGCTCTTGTCCCCACTCCGCTCCCAATATACCCTTACCCCATCTCCATCATCCACCCTGCTTTATCATCTGCTCTTTGTTCGCATTTCTAGGCCAAAATTTACAATTCGGAATTTGGGCTTTTGGCAGCCCTAGGTAACGAAAACAACAACAAACACACCTTTCTTTAATCTAATAAACTGTTTATATACCTGGCAATAGGGTGAATAGGGTATCACAAGGGTATTTTAACTAGAAGTTCATTACAATTCGAATAATTTATCGAATTTGCCATATTTTTAAACATTTTATTTAAGCTTTAAACTTAGGCATTAAGCCTATCTGGGAATCAACAAATGAAATGGTATTACCACAGTCTTAAATTAGGTCACACTATTCTTAGTCAGCTGTTTCTATGATTCTCCAAAAAACTAGATAAAGAGATGCAGCTTCCACCAACTCACCACGCTCTTATATTCGCTAAACTTGATGGGGAAGAATTAGGGTTCATTGGCAGTGAATTTGGATCTAAAGTTGTGGAGACGATCGGAAAAGGATACTACCAAAACATCATTGGACATAATGTGGAAACGAGGATTTGTACATCAACAAACTTACCACAATCAAAACCTTCTCTGAGAATCACAAAACTTGATTTTGAAGAACCGCTCCACAAAATAAAGTCTACAGAAGAAAATGGATGAATGAAACCAGGAAATATGGGAATAAAGGAGAACACATGCACATACCCTTAAGTTTGATGTTGTATGTACATCATATATAAATATATGTACATATAGTATGTAAGTATGCATTAATTTGTAGCTTACTGATTGTTTTAACTTCAGTTTGACACAAAAATAACAACAATTGCCCTAGGAGAAGGAATAGTCCTAAAACTTGTTTACCACCAGTTTCCATGATATTCTCTCTTCTCTTGCTTTGGCTTGTATCCTCCGTTCTCCACGATCTCTCTACTTTTGCATCCTTCTTCACCGTTTGGTTTATTCCTCTGATGTTTTCTTTGGGGCTCCTTTTGCGTTTCTTGCCTCGGCACAAGCAAAATACAGAGGAAGGAAGAAGTGATGATTAAGTGCTGCCAGAAGGGGGGAGGTGGTTAAGAAGAGGTGGTGCAGGTGCAACACCAAAAGGTTAAAAAGAATGACAGAAAAAGTTCAAGAGTGCATGACGGAGCAAAACGGAAATCAAGGCAAGAGGAAACAGACAAACTCTAATTGGAGTTCGATACACACACACACACACACACATACTTACAGACATAAGTACGAATAAGAAGCAGAAACAGCGTGGGCGACTGACAAGAGCAAAAGGAGTAAACGGCAAGAGGCGGTGGAGCAGCCGCGAGGAAAGGCAACGGAGAAAGAGCTTGCGGAAAACCGGGTGAGCGAAAACAAAAACAAACAAGCTCAGCTCTGGCTTGCTCTCGTATCTCTCTTGCAGAGAGTAAAACAGATGGAGAACACTAAAACAGGATGACGAACGAGAGGGCACAGCGACAGCTGAGGAAAATGCGTCGCAAAAATAAGGCGCAGGTGCGATGCTAGGATGATGCGTGCGATGGTGTGTGTGTGTAAGAAGTGAGGCGGCGTAAAGAGGAAGCGGAAGAGCAGAGAGGAGACAAAACCCCAAACATTATTTAAATATTTACAATATTATATGTATGTTACATACATAATTTATAAAATACAAGCATGTGTACATCCTACATCATTTCCCCTTTTATTTTGAACACAAAACTTGTTAAACAAAATATTAATAAAAAGAAACCAAATAAATTTTACATTATTTATACATTTTTCTACTTACTTTTTTTTTTTTTTTTAATACTCTGGGTAGGTGGGACAAGTTAATTAAATGCCTTTCATTATAGATCAGAGTTGGCCAATGTGCTTTTGTGCTCAGGATACAGATAGCGCTTTAAGCGCCTACCAAGCTGAACAAAGTGTTCACACTCTTCTATTCTCTCAGTGTAAAGCACACCAATGCACTCTCACTTTAGCTTCGCTCTCTTTGTAGGCACCTCAGGATAAGGATCCAACAAAATACAATTCATACAGTAGGTACGCAAATATGTAAAATCCGCGATTGAATTAAGGAAAATTCGGTTATTTTCGAAAAACCTAATTGAATTTAACGGTTATCGCAAAAGAAAAGAGAGTGGCAGCAAGAGAGGGCAAGTGGCATAGGCATAGGCATGGAAAAAAACCGGAAGACAAATGGCCAAGAGCGGCGGCGCAACAAGCCAAGAGAGCAAAGAGAGAGAGAGAGTGGGAGTCGGAGCGGGAAAAACCGGGCTCGAAAATAATCCTAAGAGAGACAGAGAAGGCGAGCAAACAAGTGAATGGAAACAGCAGAATCCACTAATGGAAACAACAATAACAATGCAACAATTTGTTGCCGCAACATGTTGACACAGAAGCCAAAGAGAGCGGCAAGCAGGAAAGAAAGCGGGCGGAGAAAGAGAAAGGAGTCTCTCACATTTGGCCCTTCGTCCTTTGGCACATCCCTCTCCCAATTCTCCCCTTCCCCTTTATCCCAGCCATGTAATGGCAATTGGAGAATTCATCTATGTATTTGCATTCACATTAGCATTTTGCTAATTAGAAGGATCTGGAAGATGCTGCAGACATGCATATGCATGTCCTTTGGCTTCTTAAGAGGCGGTATGCCAGAAACGTGGTCGAAAGGCAATTAGGGATTTCAAGCGAAATGATTAGCTCAGTTGGGGATAAAGCATGTACAAGGAAATATACATACATACAAAATATAAAAATATAAATTTGTACATATATAATAGATAATATTAAATGGTTTACTACATATTAGTTTTTTTTTTCATACTTTTATATTGTATTAAATATTAATAGACCCAGTCCAGTTAGTAATGAATCCACACGGAAATGCGTGCCGCCAAAGTAAACGCAGTAAGCGGCTGCCACACAACGTGACGTATGAGTAATGCAGCCCCTTTCGCCTTAACCCATCAGCGGCACGGGGTGGTTATACCATAAAACCCAAACAAATGCAGGCGAAACAGAAAGAAACCTGTGCCGTGAGGGTTACGCAGGCAGCAAGTGTTTCACCTCCTGAAATTCCATGATGGAATTTCAATTAGCAAACAAAAAAAAAGAAGGACGATAAATGTATGAGAAAGCTAAATAAATACTCGGACAAAACGGACAATGAAGTTTGGCAAAAGAGTTTATATATACAATATAGTCCTCATGCACTTTCGTTTAATAAGCTTTTCATTTTAGAAGTTTCCAAACTTGTCAGACTAGGAACTTATAATATAATTTAATACTTAAATACTGATTAGCTTAAAGATATTATTAAGCGCTCCCAAAGTTAGTGTGTAGAGTCCACTAGAAATTCCCAAGTCAGAATTCTGAGACTCGATAGTATGCAAACCCAAAGTTAGAGAATTTACCGAAATGTTGTTATTCTTCCTGCAATGAAAAGAAAAAAAAGATTTGTTGAGAGCGTAGTGTAAGGGGCGAATGAAGACTGTGTACGTCACATGAAAAATGTATAAATATAAACAAAGACACAGGGAATAGGAGTAACCAAACACTTTGATAACCACCCCGCTTTGTCGACAGCCGGTTTAAGGCCTTAACTTAACCCGCCAGCAACAGACCACGAAACGGAAAGCAAAGTTTAAATTGCAGAAGCCAACAAATATACCAACAAAAAAGTAAAAAAAAAAAAAAGGGAAACAAGCGGAAACCCTGCAAAAATCCTTCAAGGAAACAAGCATACACACCAGTATTTATATATTGGCAAACACAAGTAAAAGCATACAAGGAGAGGAAATGTATAGAAAGGGACGTCAAAGGGTTAAACATCAATCAGATGTGGGAGATTCGTAATCACAGCCATCAATCAAACTGAGAGGAAACCAAAAACTCTCTGACAGATTGGATGATTTAATCTTATTAACATGGCACACATTAAAGATAAGATATTCCCCAGTATTGTGTGATTTGATTTGAGTAACCTATAAATCGATAAGAATAAGAACACATATTTAAGATTAAAGAAATATAATAAAAGTAATACCGCCATCCTTTACTAAGTATATCCCTAATATGGACTAATAACGAACCATAGTGAAGTGGTCACAAAGCGTGCACTTGAAATTCCCAAGTACGAATTCTTTTACAAGTTCGTATTAAACCGCGTGATTATTAAGGCTAACGCGGTTAAGGATTGTCAGCAAAATGTATGTTATAAGTTAAAACAGAGTGCAGATTGATCTGAATTCCAACAGCCGACTAAAGACCCTAAAATTAATTTGCAAATGCATTTCTTTATTTCTACTTTATTCTCTAACTTACTACTGGTACTCTGATATTTCTAATAACATACATTAATTATAATAACTTTGATTTTATCATGGTCTCTCAAAACACACATATTATATGAAAAATAAGTGATAGAAAAAAAAAACCTAGTACCTATCATTGTAACTCAGTGTCGTATCCCCCACAAATTATTCACGGCGTTTCGGATGAAATTGTCCCAACAATGCAATTTCAATTAAATGCAATGAATATCGCATGAACTTGACAGGTCAACTTATTCCTCGTTTCTTTTCTACTCGGAATTGGTGTAGTCTGTGTGTGAGTGTGTGTGTAAATGCAGTTTGCGACTATGTATGTACATATATTTGTAGCTATATATAGCCCCTTGATTGACGAACTGACTGACTGATTGCCCAGCCAACTAAGCCCTGACTCTGACTCTTCATACATCGCACCATCCATCGCCCATTGCCCGGCTCTGATTATATGGGCTTGCCCCATCATCAGCGTCCGATTGTTGTTGCTTACGCTGCAATGCGGGCCTATGGCACAGTGGTCACGGTTCACGAATGGAACACACAAAAAAAATGTACAAAATAAAGCCGAGCAATTTAATCTTTAAATGGTCTTTATTGTCAAATAGGATGTCATTTTGCAGTCTAAACTATAAATATAGCGTGACACAAGTGCTCGCTTTGATGGCTCTTGGTTGCATTCATATCCAATGGCTGTATTCATTTATAATATCAAGTAAAACCAGTAATAATCCACTGATATTGTGCTTCAAGACTATACGGCAGCCACTATAGAAATTCCTGAATGTAACTCCGTAGTGAAATAAAGATAAAAACACGTTATTGACGGCAATTCTTTGGCAAATCAGAAACAATTGTTTAATGCCTAAAAATATGTGGAAACCGGGTTTAGGGATGTATGCCTACATATATCAAACGGAAATGGCCGATCGATAGTGCGTTATCGATATCGATATCCGGTTATCTTATAGCCCTCTTACTTGTTTTATTTTTTTTTTTATAATTTGACGTATTTGACCCATTGTTTTGTACTTGCATTTTCCATTAACATCGCACAGATACCAACGCACACATACATATACGGGTGAATGCAATCTGCTGCTGTGTGTGTGCCTTTGTGTGTGTGTGTGTGTGTGTGCTTAGGCATGTTTGTTGCATGTCGAGTATAAGAGAGTGCAGATAAAAGGAGGGAGAAACAGAGAATCAGAGGAGCAGCGCAACGATGTTTGCAATTTTTATGCCACTTTTTATGCATAATTTTCGATTTTCGTTACGTTTTTTTTTTGCATTTAGCACTATTTTCCTCCCACACTTGTACCCCGCGTCACCCCTCGCAGCAACACGACTCCTCACAATTTAGAGCCCCGACTTTTAACATTGAAAACGAACGTTGACATAAATGCAATCAGCACGCGCTGAATTGCGAACAGGCAGAGGAGACAAATGACAGATAGAATTGGAGAAAAGTGATAGGCTGAGAAATGGAAGATGGATAGGGAAGATGTGAAAGAATGACACAAATGGTAATGCAATTGTTTCTAATATCGGCCTATCTGCGATGACGTGGACCTGTCATTTAAAGTGTAATCGATAAAACGCGATAGTTATCGGTACCGATATTGTGCTTATCCTTAATTTCATTACACTTCAAACAAGTAAGAAAGCTGTAGCCGAGTGAGCACACTCTGCACGATACGTAAACTTTGATAAGCACGCGATTTTTTCGATAAATTTCGTAAAATAATCAGGTTTATCAATGGAAAAAATAATGACATCTTAAGATATAAAAAACATTTAACTTTGATTTGGATTTCGAGAATAATTCAATACTAATCCATTGAGTATTTACAGGTTTCACTATTCATTTACTATTTATGTCTAGAAATTAACTAACCATACGCTCCTCTTCATCAAAATCATATTTACGCAACTCAGGTTTTGATATCTATATAGGATTTGTATCTACAATTAATAATCACCATTCTCTGCTCTTCATCCGTTCAGTTTATCGATTACACATTGAGGCGCGATTCAAAGAGGCGCGGCAGCATGGAGCGTGGAGAGCAGTCTTGGCTTAATTAAATTTCCTGTAAAAATAGCAAAAGTCGACAAAAAAAAGTTTGTATGTATGTTGCAGTTGCTCTTCTCCCGTTTACTTGCTGTCTTCCGGACCATCTCCTCCTCCTCCCAATGGTCTTATTCTGTTTGTGCTGCTGTTGCTATTTTCTTCATAGTGTAGTTTGGATGCAAAAATCAATCAAGCTGAGTGTTTGCACATATGTACATATATAGATATAAAGCAAAGGCAAGAAGGAACGCTATAGTTGAATGCCCGACTATAAGATACCCGGCATGCACGCTTGCTCGAAGCACAATCTTATAATAAATGATCTTAAAAATGATCACAGTTTCGCATAAAAAAGTTACTTGCGATGTCTGTGTTGGCATGTGTCAATATACCATATAGACTCTTACTCAATGGGTATCGGAGAGGAATATAAAAAGATTGAAGCCAAACACGTCCAGTTTTCTTACTCAATTTCCGCACCTATCCCTTCTCCCACTTGTTCCTCATATTTTCCCCCGATGACCGAATGACAAAAGCGTTCAAGTGTAAAATGCAGCGCCCACTTTTTGGGTAGCCAAGTGAACCGATGTCTGATGTCGATGGGTTCTTCTCTGGGATGATGCTGTCACATGAGGAAAAATTTGAATGCAGTCGATCGAGCCCGCCATACACTTTCCAAAAATCATTTAAAATCACAATCTGAACCAAAAATCTTAAAACAATCTTACACATTTATAATATATAGTTCAGTATTTATTTTGAATAATTTCGAAAGCATAATTATCATTGAAAAATTAGTCAATATTTAAATAGGAAGAATATTAATTACTGCTTAGTTGGCTTAGCTTTTCTTTGTATCATCATTATAATTTCAACGTGACATGTTCTCTATCTTTCTTGATGTTGCTTCTGCGTTTCGCTTTTATCAACAAGGGCAACATGTGTGTAATCAGTGTGTCGGCACTCTAATTAGCAGCAAACAAATTTCCAAAGAGGCAAAACCCTCAAGAGGGGGGTTGAAAATGCTTGTAATATATACATACATAGGGGTTAAATGGGGGTGTGTGCCGTTTTGAACTTTTCACTTTCGAAACGCTGTCTCCGCCTGCTTTCTTCCTCTTATTCCGAGCACATGATATAGTAGGGTAGATATCAAGTTCATTAGCTTTATAAGCTGGTTTGAGAATTCATCGAAGATACACATGATTATATAAATCCAAAAAGTTCATTAAGAAAATAGAATAGAATAGAAAGCACTTATACGCACCGATAACATTTTGGACATATATGTACATATGGCTAAATCGGTTCGTCTGGTTATGCTAATCAAAAGTATATTTATATTCACTAAAAATCCATCTTATGGATAGCTCAATCACATTAGAAACTGCAAAGATATCTTCTAAACTTTGGCTCCCCGAAGATACCATTCCTTCTCACTGTATCAATAGATTAAATCGATAAATATACTTATAAGTGAATCGATAGAATGATAAGTACAGTTTACAATTTTTAATTTCAATGTCAAACTTAGAATTGTTTAATATATAAGTAGAAAGTTGTACATTTCTGTTTTTCTAACAAATTTAAATAGATTTCATTGACAACGATAAGAAACTGTATTTGTAAAGTCGCCTTTTCGTTTTGTCCCAATCAGAATGCATTTTGGCTTATAGCTTCAGCTGATCCGCATACACAAATGCAAAAATAAAGCACACACACCAAGAGCAAAGCCAAACAAAGACAACAGCCGACTGCAAACACTTATCAGGAGCAAAAAAAAAAGAGAGAGAGATAAAAATATAAACAGAGGCACAGCAAGAGAGAGAGACAGAGAGATATGTAGCTGAATGAGGGCGTATTTTTTATACCTGGTACCCATAGGGTACTATAACTTGGTGACAGCAGTTCCCGACTACGATACGCATCACCAGCCCAGTCGATTTAGCCACGTTACTTAAAAAAATTTAAGTACAATTGGATAATATGGTATTTGGGAGCTATTAGCTAATAAAGATGCAACCATCTATTATCCACATATGTATGTACATATATCGCTCGGACTCGTTTTAGATATTTAACAGTTTTTTTCGTTCTTGTATAGATTTTGTATTCTATCGTCTATAAGTCTATCGGAGTAAACGTTTCAAATATCGACTGTTGTTTTATTTAATTTACTGCACAAAGTACCGGGTATTGCCCAGGCCAGCACAGTCGTCTGTAGCTTTCTTACTTGTTTTCCCTCGTCTGCTTCATTTTCATCCTTTTTGAATTTGAATAAATTTGCTTTTGTATATAGACGGGAGCATAATCAGCAAATGTGCATGAGATGATGATGTTGTTGTTGTTTTTGCTCTTGATAACACAGCTCAAGTGCGAGAAGAAGGCGGTGATGAAGGGGGAAAGGAGGCGGTAGAGAACAAAAAATAATTATTAAATTGAAAAATGAAATATTTCGAAATTTGCAAAAAAAAAAAATATATATACTTTCTTACATAATCACATTTTACCAAACATTTTTTTTAAATTCACTTCTCTACGAAATGATAACGTTATCATTGATCTAGACCCTCCCCCCCTAGGTGATTACGTAATATATATATAGACACAGCCTCTATATTCGTTATTACGGTTTTTCTATTTATATTTGTTCATAGTCGAAGATATTTCATAACCTCGGGAATTACTTAATAAGCAAACATTTTCCAAAAGAAGCATATAAGAGTGTCTACAGGTAATCAACGCTGAATGTTAAAGTCGATCAGCAAACGGGTACCGATGACAGAAATTGGCTAAGTCTAGAAACAGCTATGTACCTACATATATGTATGTAAGAACATGTCAGTATTTTTTAAATAAAGGGTAACAGAACTCAGACTCAGTAAGGGAGTAAACTGAAAAACTGTACAGAAAACTTCTTGGCTTTCAGGCCAGAGTTTCTACCGAAGCTAAAAAAAAAAGGGGACAAGGACTATTGGGAGCCCAATAAAGTGCTCAACTAATTTGGCACGTTCAACCAGTTTGCCATTTTCTTTTCCTTCTCTCTGGTGTTTCTCTACATCTCACTTTTTCATGCTAACTTACTTGAATGAGGAAGAAGAAAATAGAAAGTGCATCTGAAAGGTAATTTACATTGTTTAATGTGATGAAAACAAAAAAAAATTAATTTAGTCAGTACACTTAACTGTAAATAAATGTCTTCACACTTAATGACAACACAAATAGATATATTAACTTATTCGGTTGAATTACTTTTTAAAAAAGATAAAAGAAAAATTTCAAAGAAATATTAAAACCAAAAAAAGAACGTAAAAAATATAATTTGTTTTTAATATATAATTTGTCATACATATTAAGACCTAAAAACCTTCCCTTCTATTTGTATTCTTCTTTTGGTTTTGGTCTTACGCTATCAGTATTTCCACTTGTGATTTCGGGAATTCTTAAAAAGGCATCTATGAACCTAGTGTCCCTTTTTCACAATATGTTTCTTATCAATTTCCTTTGACTTTTCTTTTAAAGCAATTATGAGAGTGCAGATTTAGGTTTATCAGCATTTTTCAAATAGCTCAGGAAACGGACAATTACGTAAATGGAAAGTATCGGAAATAGGAGTTTGATAAATCCCGTATCTATTCGGCCTTAAAAACAAATGAGCTGAGGAAAGCAAACAAAACAAATTACTGTGAGATTCCCAATATCGAACTATTACTGTTTTGTTTGACATCAAAAATAAAGAACTAGATTCGAGATAAAGTGCAAAACAAACCACAAAATATAACAAAATGATTATGGATTTGTTACAGTTCGAAATCGAACCGTGGTTTGAGACGCGACTAACCATTTGAGACGAGTGCAAGCGAGATAGGCGGTCCCAACTCCTATGTTACTTACAGGAGCCTAAAATGCCTCTTTCTGCCTGGCACTAAGCTACATATAATATTCTTATATTATAATATTATAACTAATTAACTAAGCAACTCGAAACTAGAAGCGACGCTGCCTCTCATCCTTGCCTTGTCTCGTACAGCTGGACATTGCGCATACGACACGTTGGTATTCTGCTTATTTTGAGTTTAGTATTTATTCGCATTATTTTGTTGAAAATAAATATTTATTTTAGATATCATTATGCATTCTCCTACTGTTTGTGTTCTCCCCGTCCCTCCCTGTGTCTATCACACTCTCTCAATCTTTTATTCTTCTTCTCTCCCTCTCTCGCCCTATCACTCCCTCTGCCACATACACAGACAGCGTTCCCCCTGCAAGCAAATTCTAGAATCTAGATTATTGCATCGCCCATCGCCGATTGGAGCCTTCTCGAAGTCGCACACGCTACAAGAATCATGCATTTTTTTTTCGGATTAATCTATTTTTAAAATAACTTCTTAAAAAAACAAAGTAACATAACCAAAATGCTCTTTATTATTGTAACCGATATCCACAGGGGATAAGGGTATTATATACATAGTAACATAGGGCCAACAAAAAATGTATGAGACAGGCAGAAGAAGCCATCACCGACCCCATAAATATATTCTTGGTCAGCATTAACAGCCGAGTCGATTTAGTCATGTCTGTCTGGTGCCAGCATTCTTATATGTTACACGCCAATCCAGTTTGTTTTAAAATCTGACCACGCCTACGCGTGCCCTTCAAAAACATTACATATCGTTTAACTAAGCTATAGTCGAGATTTAATATATAATTTTAGAAAAATCTATTGATAAACACGAGAGCTATTCAGCAATAAAGTTTCTATTTTTGCTGAATATCTGCAACATCTACATCTGTGTTTGCACGCGACACGAAAACATGTTCTTAACAGCATTTGTCTTAATGTTTCAACATTTTCTTCTGCCTTCCGACCTGTTTTTTTAAGTTTTTTATTAATTTGATCATAATTAGAAAAAGTATACTTGGCCATGTCAATTTCACCCACAATTCTATGAGTACCGGGTATCTCACAGGCAAGCACACTTGACTAGCATTCTAACTTGTTTATTAAGCTTACATTTTTAAGTTTACTTACATAATTATAATGTTATAATGTTATAAAAAAATACCTTAGAGTTTTCTACAATATAAAATGGGAGCTTAGAGCCCCGTTAACAAAAAACTATCCACATCGGTCTGTGAGTTTTGTTTTTCTAAACATAAGCGATCCATGCATATCTCGCTATTTAAGTTTTTGTTTATTTAAGCGTGCACCGTTTCCTCACATCTACAAATTTATTAAGACGGCTTAAAATTCGATCTTCATTTTACCGACATATTTTTCTTTTAATGATTCATTTGGCTTACGAATTTTCAGAGTTTCCAGAACCGAAAAGTAGTGCATTCAAATTGAACACGTCGCCCCAATCCCACAAATACATTCGCAAAACTCACACAAAAACTCAGAGGCCTCTCTTGCACACTCTCTCTCTCTCCCACTGTATACCACACGCCCCTCTCCCGAGCTTGCTAAGTGCAGTCATGTGCTGCATTTATGACCTACAATAATAAGCAGCCAATGCCAGCGAGTGCGAGCGAGATGGTCAGCTCCAAGCAGTAAAGAGAGGCGTTGAAGGCGAGCAAGCGAGCGAGTGGGTGGTTGAGAGAGGGAGCGTGCGTGATTGATGTGACTGTGTGTGCATGTGTGTTATCGCTGTGTTGTCTTTACCGCTATTTCGGCTTCGCCTCAATCACGCGACACAAAAACAAAAAAGAAAGGGAGTGGGGGTTGGAGATAGGGAGCGACTGTGTTTGTGTTTGTATTTGCAGCTTGCGTTTTTGCTTATACATGAGTGTGTGTGTGTGTGTGTGTGTATTTTGGGGTGTTGTCATTGCAAATGCAATTTAACTCTCTGCCTCTCTTTGTCAACGCTTTTGGCGCAGACCCTATTTTCCATTGTATTTTACAGTTGTTCTGAGTTAAAAATATGTACAAATTTAATATTTCTGATTTTCTAATAATTAAAAAGTTTATAAGCCGTAATTGGTTTGATATGTATTTTTCATGCAGTTTTCGTAATAAGTCTCATCAATATTTATATTTATAATTTTAGATTTTGTTTATGGCAATTTTGTTGACTTTTCTATGTAGTCTGTATTTAATTTATTATTATTTTGAATTATTATCTTATTCGTCGTGCTGACTCTCTGAATTCTTCTCTTAGCTTTGCAACGTTTCACGGTCTCTCTTTCTGTTTCTCTTCTTTGTAGCTCACGTGTCAGCTTCATTTTGTTTGTCTTTTTGTATTTATTTTTTTGTTTTGCCAAAAGCTGCCACGCAAACGGGTCTCTCTTTCTTTCTCTCTCTCCCTCTCTCTTTTTTCCCCATTCTTTGGTAATTGTTTTTACTTGACAATTGGAAAACTACCAGCCGGTTTTCTTTAGTTTCTCTCTCCGTTTTCTCTCAGTCTCTCTCTGTAGTTTGATCTCTCTCTCTCTCTCTCTGTTCAATGACTTGGCTGACGTGTTTACTGGTTTGGCTTTTGTTGTTGTCTTCTGTGGTGTTTTTTTTTCGATTTTCGGGCGCACATTGCTTTGTTATTGTTGTCGCTGATGTCAGATACGAAAAACATACACATCCAAACGCAGAGCCATGTGCAATGTGTGAAATGAATAAAAGACAACAAAAACACTCTCTTGCTCCCTCCAACTAACTCTCTCTCTCTCTCTGGGACGAACAATGGTTGATAATAAAAGCAACAACAAGTTGATTAAATTAATTGTATAATAAATTTGAGGGTATACAACTTGTTACTTAAAATTAGGCAAACAAAGCAAATATGGCTAAAACGAATTTAAAAAAGTATTTGCTAAAAACAAAATAATAAAAAATAAAGTAATATCTAAAAGATACAAACTATTGAGATACATGCCACATAAAAATATATATTTTAATTGCCGTTAAATATTAATAAGAAAAGTAAAAATGGAGAAAACCAATTGCAATTCCCAACTGGTTCTAGTTGCAAGCTGGTGGCTGCCACACTGTATCTTCAGGTCGGTGTACTGAAGCAATAATACTGATGACGACCCTGGCAAGGTCAAAAACAGCCTGCTCATTGTCCTTACAAGATTGTTCATTTGTTCAGTTCCTTTTTTTCTTTAGGTTTAAATAGTTTTAAGTGCGTTACACAAACGACAAAATATATAGTACTTATATAATAATATAAATGTATAAAATAATATTTAATATAAATATATTAAAGGCTCTAGTATACGCCTTCGAATAACATTTGAAGGAGGCATTTACAACCGTGCCAACACTTAAGTGAGTCACTGTATGATAATCGAAGTGTTTATCTGACACGATCGTAAATTACTTTTTTGCTTTATTAAACATTATCTCCTGATATAATTTTCCTTACAAATCGTTGCGTCACACAAAGTTTTAAGGTATTTTAAATGTTCTTAAACATAAACTCTTTTTTAATAATTAAAAAGAAGTCTACGAAAAAACGGAACTACAAAGGGAATATCTTATTTTGTTATTTTATTTAATTAATAATATATTTATTTAAATTATATAATAATTGATTTTTTATGGCTTATGTAAAAAATTTTAATAAATACAAGTTACTCTTAATATCGATCAATAACTCTAATGAGATACTTTTTTAAATGCTTATTTCAAAGAAAACAGAAAAGGTTTCATGTGAAATTTTATAATGTCGTATATTTTAGCTAAGTGTTATGCTTGGAACGATTTTTTTTAGACATACATATGTATGTTCACTCACTAACAACTTTTAAATAAAATACTAAAAATCTTGATATTGTTCTGCTTTAGGTTTTGTATCTTTCGTTGCAGTTTCATTATGTCATGTAATTTAAAATTTTCTTTTTTTATCTGTCTGAATCAGAGGCAGATACAGAATTAGCTGGCTTATCTATTGCAGAGTTACAGTTGCGGTAAAATAATAATAATGACAGCATATATAAATGTACTTATGTATATAGCAATGCACTGAAACGGACATTTACCACCCTATTAATTATTTATTATTGATAACAATCAATATACATTACCTATTTGGGTGAAATTTTCTATTAAACATATTTCTTTAGGCAAGGAGGATCAGACGACTGTATTATATACCTAGTTTATACCGCAAAAAATAATTACTGGATTTATCGAGCCGTAAAAGACTTGACAAGGAGTCGGGCTCCCAGTTAATATTAACGTTCACATTGATATGGTAGACAACCAACATTTTCTTAGCAGACACTTTATCTGTCCGAAAAATGTAAACAGTAAGGTCCGCTTGCTACTCTCAAAGGCAAAGTAAAGATAAACTTATCGTAAACCAAATCGGTGTTTTAACAAGAACGTGAAAAAATAGCAAAGCAGAGTGCTAGTTATCGATTATTGCTGCTTTGTTTATCGAAACCAGAGTAAAACACGTCTGATATTACAAAGATCGGCCAATTTATAGCACAATGTTTAAAAGTTAGCTATTTTTCCATTTAATATATATAAAACAACATTTTAGGTATTTGTTTTGTTCTTAACCTTTACAGAAAAATTAATTGCACCTATTGTATGCTCATGACTTCTCATTAAAAACAATTGTCATGTCTCTCAGTGCTATAATTTCGATAGGCACTGTAATTACATTTATTTGCCGTTGGGTTGGCAAAAGGGGGGCATTAGTCACTGGGGACAGTCACAGACTAAATGGCACTTGTTGTTCGTTCTTCAAGGAAAGCTGAGCTGCGCCAGCGGGCTGTGGGGGGCGTTCGGGGCCCTCCCTTATTAAGTTTTCACCGCCCGCAGTCGAAAAGAAACTAAAGCAAAGCGAACGGCTGATAAGAAAAGTGAGTAATAATCGCAGAATTCAAAGTGACGAAGTGCAGGTGGCGTACAAATATATATACATACATATATATGTATATATGTACATGTGTCTGTTTCCAAGTAAGTAGCAAGGTAGATGGGAAACGAAAAAAGGTAGTATGAAAGCTTGAACCGAGTGTGATCGACTGTGAAATACCCGGTACTCAGAGAATGAGTATGACTAAGTGGCTAAGTGACTTTGTCTAATTATGCCGAAATGTATTAAAAACTTTAATTAAAATTGCGAAAGATGGAAGAAATTGTAGTCAAAACCCATATGTTTCCAGAAACATGTTGAGCACAGCCCATTGGTGCTGCCAACACAAATGTAGATGTTGCCGATGTTTAGCACACTCAGAAACTTTATTTTCTCTAATATCTTCGATGTTTATCATCAGATTTTATTCACGTCCGCAAAAATATATTTATTTCCTATCGTTTTACTTTATACCACGATAAATAATTATATTTAAAAAATATATAAATATTAAACAACGACTATTGATTAGTTATACATTTTTCATGTAAATAAAATCAATTCTAAATCAAACTTGATCTGCCTGCAACATATATGAATGTTGTCACCAAATTTGGTCTAGCTTTTAGATCTTTTAGATCTAGCTTTTAAAGCTTCTGAGATCTGATGTTTCCGACCGACGGACGGACGGACATACGGACAGACGGACATACGGACAAACGGACATTGCTAAATCGTCTCGCCTGGTGATGCTAATTAAGAAAATTTATAGGTTCGGAGTTGCTTCCTTCTGCCTGTTACATATGTACATTCTCGATCGCCACAAAGCTATAATAGCCATGTACCCTATGGGTAACAGGTATAAAAATGTCGGGTCCAAGATGCCTGCAAGGGGTCTCATGTTCTTGGGAAATAAATGTGTAAAATATTGTAATTCAAACTTGGCTCATCTGAAGGTCAAACAATGACTTGACTAATAAAAAAAAACATTTATTTGCAGTGTGCAATGGAGAGGAGAAGTACACGCGTGTCAAAAATACTTGCGTAAATAAATAATGCAGCGATAATAAACAATAATGGAGCTCAAATACGACCAACATATTGAGCCAACTTTTCCCAAATGTATGCTTCCTCTTTCTGGTTTTATAGACAAATTTCTTAGAATTGCAAAAATAAAACAAAAAAGCATAGTGCTCTTCTGTCTCTACTGACAAAATTCCTTTCAAGCAGATCTTCAAAGCAAACACAAAATAACACATTTTCCCACCCTCTTGTTAAATATTAATCAACACCAAAAACCACCAACAACAATCGCCAAATAGACGAAAATTTCGAAATAATTATTTTTGTCACATTTTCAATGTCAACGTTTTCATACAATTTTCAGCACACAATTATGCTTTCTTCTTAATTATTTGTTTCTCTTCCCAATTTTTGTTTTCTTCTAGTGCACTCTTAATATTATATATATTTGTCCGATTTTTATTTGCGTCACATTTAAAATTAAATCAATTTCTTGCTGCTTGTTTTTGTTTGCCTTCCTGCAATAGAACATTAAATGTTCTAAAATGTTTTTCTGTCTGTAGAAATAGTTATGCAATTTTTGTTTTTAATTTTTTTTAACAAATAAAACCACTTAATAATACCAATATTTTGTTATTAAATTCTTTAATGGTTAGGCAGACAATATCCTATAGTTTTCATATTAACCGTAAGGTAATTTACATATATTTAATCCACATACTATTGTTTAATATAATGTACATGAAACGGAAACATTTTCCTAATTCTCCTAAAAACTCTTTAAAGTTTAAAGTATATGTTTATATATATAGGTATGTACATTTGTATATTTAACCATTTATCGAGTCGTCGGCACACATTATTATCTACTTCCTGGGGACTATAGTAAATATAGCAAATATCGAACACAGGCCAAAACCCCAAAAAGGTGTTCTCACAAACAGAGGAAAGAGAGGCAACAATAGCCTCATGTTCGCACAAATTAAAAACGAATTAATTTTTGCAACAGCCGAATGACTTAATGTGGAAATAATTGTAATTGTTTGTCGACAAAAAAAAAAAAAATAAATAACAAACACATTTATTTTTTTGCTTTACTTGTTGATATGTGTTTGTTGTATTTTTTGTTTAATTGTTTATTTGGGTTTACTTTTATTTTACTTGTTGTTTTGTCAAGGCTTTTCTTGTCTTTCAATTGTTATATAATAATCATAACTGAACTTGTTTACCTTTTATACTCATACCCTGACATATAGGCTATTTTTTCGCAAGAATTTTGCAATATGCCAAAGTTTGCTGACCAAGGTAATTGATACAAAGTTAAGTAATTTAATTCAGTATTTATTTGAAGGCCTTTTTGCGTACTCAAGGTCAACGTGGTGTGTGTTTAAAAATAGTAAATCAAAACTTTATTTAATGCCAAACAAAGAGAACAGAAAGAAAGCTTGGATTTACAGCTGTTTTCAGGACTGACAAAGTCTGTCATCAGTATCACTTTTTGTAATGTCTGGTTTGTCTATTTTCAGGCAAATATATATACATTTTTTTGTATTGTTTAACAGCTTTGTTTTACAAGTATAATAAATAAACAGATCACCAATAATTGCCTCCCCCTATGTAATATATGGATAGTCCCTAAGTTCTAAAGTCTTCATTCTTAAAGCCAATCGAAAAGCCTATCTTTTAGGTAATAAAGACTTGTCAATCTTCGCCTTCGAGGCTATTTGCACAAAGCTTTGCATACCGGGTATTTCATATCCGAGCGCACTGTAGCTTTCTTACTTGTTTTTATTTTTTCACTTTCGCCTTTCACGCATGCAATTTGAATGCCATCTCTCTCACACTTATGTACAGCATCAAAATAAATAGACAATTTTTTTATTGCGACGCGTGAGTTATTGTTGTTGTTTTTTTTGGCGATGTTGTTTTTACAAATTTATTGGGGTTAAGGCCTTCTTGACTGGCCATCACCTTTTCTTGTTATTGTTTTTTTTTTTTTTGTTATTGCATATTTATTTTTAACATCGAGCACATTTTATTAAGCTAGACATGTGTACGTATGATGTTTATGTACTTTATTTATTTATTTTATATGCATCTATTTGGATTTTATTTTAAAAACGTGCAAATAGCGAATAAAAACAACAACGGTTTCTCTTTTCTGTTTGAGGGCGTAGACATAGCCGAAAATTAAGCAAACATATGAGTAATATTTTGAAAAAACAATTCATTTGGCCATTAAACTAGTAACGGTAAATGCTTTGATTTACAGCTAGTACCAGAATGTATATGTATCTAGCTTTCTTACTTGTTTTAAATCGAGTTTTTTGCAATTTCCATTTGTTGGCTTAGCTTTTTATTTACAATTATATTCGAAATTTAAATTTGAATTGGTTATGATTTTATTCATTTAGCTTTCCATGATGTCGAATGTCTGTGTATATATTTTTTTTTTTTGAATTTTTCGCATTAAACAAGCAACAAATCGCTGTCTTTATTTGCTTTTATTCTAGACAAAGAAAGTCACTCTTGTTTGTGTGTGCTGTTGTTTTTTTTTAATTATTTTTTTTTCTGTTCATTTCGCACTGCAATCGCACTGCTGGCGTCGCTGCCGGCGTCCCAGTCAGATGTTCGCTTCTTATAACAAAAAATTCAAGGTTATGCGCGCATGCGAATTTTATTTTTGTTATTTCGTTTTTTTTTGTATTTATTTTGGTTTTTATTTTTCGGTTGAGTGTGTGCGAATTTTGGTTTTTGCTAAAATACTAGCAATTGAAAAGGGGGGAAAGGGTTGAGGGGGTGATAAAGTTTAGCGACCCTCCTTAGCAACTCGTGGTCTGCTCTCTCTTTCTGATTGCCTCTCATTCTAGCCCCAAGTGCCGTTTCGTTTATGTATGTAAGCAATAAATATAGCATTATCATTTCAAATGTACAAATACAAATAGTATACATATATGGTTCAGATACTTGTTCTTAAAGATACACATGTATTTCATAGTTTTTCCTATTTTTCTAGCTAGTTTTATCATAAAGTAATATAATTATTATAACAAATTTATATACATATATAGATTTTTTTTGTTAAATAATAAAATGTATATATTTATGTATATATGTATATAACACAAAAATATATTTAAATATATTTTAAAATAATAAAATACCAAATAATTACCATGCTCGAAGATAATAAAATACCGAAAAATAAACATACTCAAGAATATCTCTACTTGGAAAGGAAATGTTTGTTTTCTTCTAAATTATAAACAATTTAAAGTTATTAAAAAGCATTATTAAGTTAATCAATTTAATATGGCTTTATATATTTTACCCTCAAACTTTTTAGATTATTAATAAAAACGTACTATGATGTTGATATTATTATTACCAATACATTGTTTTGGATAAATAATTAATAATAATTTCATTTTTATATAGAAATTTATATTTATATTAACTAACTAATAATAATAAAAACGAATAATTTAAGAATATAAGAACAAAAATGCTATAAAATATTTTGAAAATAAAATATGAATTTATTATTTTTCTTAACTTTAGGTCTTAAGGTATATATCACATTCGCGATCCCGGTAATGCCTTCTGCCAATTGCAGGGTTTCAGCCTCTTTTTTTCTCTATATGTATGTTTCTTCATCATCATCATGATCATCATTGTTTTGCACTGTCAACGTGAGCCAAGTACCGTTGACAAAAGCAAACACATAAAACAAAAAGCAAAATAATGAGTGAAACAAAAGCAAGCAAAAGCGATTTCATTTATCATTTCAGTTTGTGTTTTTGTATTATTGCATACAATTGAAAAAGCTTCAAAAGGCAAAAATAAAAACAAAAAACGAAAAAAACCGAAGCAGAGCGCTCTAAAAATGATTCGTTAACCAGAAATTAAGAGAGGCGAAAAAAAATTGCACAAAATTTACATATGTATATGTATTTAGAGATTAAAGATTGTATTTAATATTGGAAAATAATAATAATATATATTATATTACTAGTTTTGTTTATAATAAATACTTATCTAATAATTTATGGCAAATGTATCTGCAGATATTTTCAAAAATGAATTCTATATGGAGGCACAGTTGGAATTACATAAGATTACACAGCCGCGGTCAAAATAGTAGTACTGTTCGTGGCTTAAAACAATGGCAATATCTTGCCAGTCCAAGTGTTATTTTGGTACGATCTTACAGATTATATAATTAACTAAACTAAATCATACATTGCTTATCATTAAAGGTACATTTATTTGAATTTTTCTATCATATTACGTAATCACCTAGGGGGAGGGAGAACAGCGAAACGAATATGTTTTTTAAAAACAAGTATTTTTTTTATTATTTTATGGGAAAACACATTTGATGATTACATTATCCTAGGGGAGTGTGTCCTTTAATGATTACACTTGATTATATAGGGGGGAGTTGGTCAGAAATAGTGAAAAATGTGACAACCCCTTTAAGTTTTTTGTTCTTAATAAAAACATATTTTGTGCATTAAGTAATCCATGATAACTGAAATATCTCTCAAATATTAATACCTATTTATAAAAAGTAGTAATAGGTACATCATATTTGTAACGTTAAGATTTTTTAGTATTAAGAAAAGAAAATCAATTGTGTTTTAAAGCTATTATTTTGACAGCAACTGAATGCAAATATAGGTAAAAATCGAAAAAGATTTTTACAGCTTTTCAAGAGCTCAATAATAATATATTGAACCTATAATTAAACACAAGTTAACATAACAAAAAAAAATATATATTTAAATATATTTCCTTACTTAACTTCTACCCTTGCTCTCGGATTTATATAGAAAATTGATTCTTAGAACGCGAAACACAAAAAAAAAACTGCAGTTGACGTCGCTGCCTCTTTTCTTCTTCTTCCGGCCGTTGATTAGTATTAGTTCATGTTTCTGAGGTGACCTTGAAAAAGTTTACTAACATTTCCCATTTGTATTTCTTTTTTTTTGTTTTTTTTTTGGCGCTTTCCTTTTTGCTTGCTTTCTATGTGATTATTAAGCTCTATGCAATTTTGTTGTTGTTTGTTCTCTGCGCCACCCCCTCTACCGCTCCCACTGCGCGCCGTCCCTTTCGCACACACTTTACCTGTTTGCAGCTGACGCAAATCAGAAAAGAGACAGAAATAGCTAAGTACAGTTTAACCCAAATAAATAAAACACTTTCAATTAAAGAAAAGGCAAGACAGAAAGCTGCAGTCAAATGTGTCAGATAAAAGGCAACTCCCTCACAAGAATCTTTGTAGAAAGCATGGTTCGAGACCCGACTAACCCTTTGATGTGAGTGTGAGCAGGATGCCAATGGAGGGTTTAAACTTTATTGTTTTATAACTCTCAAGTTTATCAACCGATTGTATTTAAATGTTCAGAGGACGTACACACAACTATAAGTATTAATTTTATAACCTATTACTTTATAACAACTTAAGCTGCCTATCGATATTTAGACTCAAAATGCGAATAAATTCAATGTTTTATACGAGCAGAAAAGAGGCACAAAATAAGAAAAAAACTTGATATGAATTTGCTATGGAAATGGAATAATATTGGCAAAGAACATAATAATAATAATAAAGCAGAGAAAGGGTAAATTACAGTTAATAAAACTTATTAATAATAATTATTTATGATTTTAATGCATTTCTTCTAATCAAAAATAATAATTATTATGGTCTTAGTGTTATAAAATCACTTAAAAATAGTAATAATACTCTGGTTAAAGGGGGATTTTTATTTAAAAATGTACAATGATTACGGTTCCTGATTTTAAGAGCTATAAACTTTAAGATACATAAGTTGCAATGAAATAAAATCCTAACCGAAAAATCGTAGGTCGAAGGACGTTCAAGCTAGCGATAATCCACTGTATTTTTTTTGAGTATTTCTAGGTTATGGTCAAGGCGAAATCTAAGCAAATTTTGAAGGCTAAATACAATCAGAAGAAAGATACAAATACATAAAGAGCGGAGAATTTGCGTATATGTATGCACATATGTATGAATGTATAGTTTTGGTTTTGTAGAATTCTTCTAGTTCAGTTCAGTAACTGATAATTCCTGTGTTTTTTTTTAAATATTTTGTTTGCCCCTTTTGCTGCTGTTATTTGTTTACGCAAAAGAGCGACAGGGAGAGAGAGCGAACTAGAAGAGCAAAAGCGACCGCGAGTGGCAGGAAGAGAGCGAGCAATTTGGACAGAAATTTCTCGGAGATAAAGGTGTGTTGAACTTTAGCAAAGTACATTCAATAAATTATACATACTTATTTTTGTTTTAGCTGGCTATGAATTTGCGTTCTTTTGTTTTTTAGTGTGTGCTTTTTTTATTGCACTTTTTCATTGTTTTTGCGCCGCTTTCAAAACAAACAAAAGCGCGCTCTCTCGCTCTTGCTCTCCCGCAAGTTTTGCACGTGTATGCAGCGGGGTTTTCTTCTTTGTTTTTACACGTAAGCTCAAGTTGTATGTACGTGAAAGAGAGCCAAGGCAAGGCCAGAAAGTTGAATGACAGACAGCGAAAGTGCGAGCGAGAGAAAAGCAACAGGGGTTATAGAAAGGAAGCCGCGATTTCGTCACTGACGTCAAACTAAAGTGGTAAAAATAAAATAAACTCAACCGCAGACAGTCCAGAATTACTTAGGTAAATATATATGTACATATGTACGTACATAAATGTTAGCTTACCTTTTACAAATACTTAATTTTGGCGACTCATATATTTTTTAACGTAAAAAGCATAGCTAGCTTATAACCGCATAAAACCGCATATAACCGCACAACGAACGAACTTGCTTTACGCGCCTTTATTTTGTTTATTATTTAAAATAGTGGTAATAATAGTTATTATAAAAAAAATAGTGGAGATCTTTACGCTGTTATTCTTTTTTTTGTTGTTTTTGTTTGCGGCCGGTAAGTTAGTTTCTGTTTTTACGTATTGAAATTCGGCATGTGTGTGCACACCTGCGGGAAAATTGTTACAGATAGAGATGTACAAATTTAAAAAAATGGCGGGAAAAATGTTCTAAGCGACAAGAAAAAGATGTAAAGGAAATGCAATACATTGCCTTTGTCTCTACATACATACATATGTATGTGCTTCTTTTCCAGTTTCTATTATTCGTCTACCATTTTCTTAATTGGTTTTGGGACATTTGAGACACAGATTAAAAATGTGTTTATAATTGCAAATATTTTATAACATATTTAATGTGTACGGACGCATTATTTATTTTTTTTTATATAGAAGTGGTTAAGTTAATTATAAATCCCTTAATATTAATTGAAATTAGATGTGACATTTGACACATAATCTATTTTGACCGGAGGAATTTATTTCCTTTCGTTATTCAGTATTAGGTATAAACTTAGAAAATAAATAATAATAAAATACTTCATTCAAAATTGAATATATTTTTCTTTATTTTATTGATTTAATCATTATGTCAATACTGAATTTGTTAAAACTAGCAAAAAATGTTATGAAGATGAACTATCGCATCTATCGCTGGCGCAAGTCGACCGCTCACCCCTAACGCTGCCGCTGCCAAGGTACGGTGTGGTCACACTGCTGCTTATCGATAAGCTGAAGGCCAAGTTAGCTAATATTCCACTAGATCTAGCTTTATTCGATAGTCGATTGCGGGATAAATTGTAAAATAACAGCAAGCCATATTTATAGCTATTTTCCATGCTTACTGTTATTCATAACAAGCTTGGTACACTTTCTTTGCTGCTGTGTGGGGATAACGATTCTTATTCGATTGATTTATTTTTAAGTTCTTCATAGCTTTTTTTCAACGGCGCGTTGGTCTTTTTCGCGAAAACACTGGTTGGTAACACTACGGAGGAGGTGTGAATTGCCGCTGAAAAGTGAAGTTGCCGAGAGAAAAACAGAGAATAAAAGCAAGTTACGCACCATTCTATTCACATTCCAGGAACTCCTCCACGCTTGGCCATTACGCTACAGGCTAAGTGCTGTGCTGTTATTCCGGACGGGCCAGGGAAGGCCGAAAAGTGTAGGCGCAATGTCAACGGTGCCAACGGATGGCGGGATTTCCAAAATAAATGTGAACGAGTTGCCGGCGATGCAGGAGCCAATAGAGAGTGTGGACATTTCGGATAGCTCCTCGGATGACGAGGTGGCACGGAGTGGCGGCAGCAGTCCCACGGAATCGCCGTATGATTCGTGGCGCGGTGTGTCCATAGAGACCATCCGTCACGGCCACCGCCTCTTTAAGCTGCAGCACCTGGGGCCGGTGGTGCCGAGTAACCAGCACCGCGTTCTTTATCAAATGCCTGTTAAGGAATCGCTCGACCAGCCGCCACGTCCGTACAAGGCACCGGGCAAATGGGACTCGGAGCACGTCCGTCTGCCATGTGCTCCGGAAAGTAAATATCCGCGTGAGAACGAGGATGGGACCACGAGCATAGACTCCCGCTGGGAGATGATCGAGCGGGCGCTGCTGCAGCCGATAGAATCCATCGCAGAGCTCCAGGCGGCCATTCTGTCGTACAACAAAACCTACCGCGACCAGTGGAACTTTAGCGCTCTACAAACGCTGCTGGAGGAGAACCTGGACGAGAGCGAGTCGCGGGTCTTCTTCGAGGATCTGTTGCCGCGAATCATTCGCCTGGCGCTGAGTCTCCCAAATCTCATCCAGGCCCCAGTGCCGCTGCTTAAGCAAAACCAAAACATGGCTGTGACTTTGAGCCAACAGCAGATCGCCTGTCTCCTGGCCAACGCGTTCCTCTGCACCTTCCCGCGGCGGAATACACTGAAGCGGAAGTCCGAGTATAGTTCGTTTCCAGACATCAATTTTAACAGGTGAGAAGAAGGGGCAGGAAAAGCATTCGAAGAAGCTCGAGCTTATTATTATACCTTTGCTGAAGAACATCATTGATTTGGTCATAATTTTGTAATGATATTTGATTATTATCGATTAGCATCACCAGCCTAGTCGATCTAGCCATGTCCGGCTGTCTGTATGTCCGTCGGTCTGTCTTTCAGTTTCAACGCAAAGTAGTCTCAGTTTTTCAGTTTTCATGCTGAAATTTTCAGCATAGTCTTTCTGCTTGCAATAGATCACGGATATGATATAGCTGCCATAGAAACGATCGGGTAAAAATGACATATTTTCGCTATTTTTCAAGATATCCAAATGAAACATCATTAATGTTCATTTTATGTGATTATAACAGCAATTTATTCATGGAAATCGGATTGCATTACGTACATAGCTGCTCTAGGAACTATCGGACTAAATTGGCAAATTCTCCAAGAGTTTCTTCCTTACTTATGTATTTCCTTGTTTAAATAATGGAAATAATGCGCACAATTTCCCATCTACCAAGATTCTAGATTAAGTTAAGAAGTCAAAAGTAGAAAAGTCTAGACAAATTCACCAATATTCAGTGCCACAAAACCTTGATGTCTGAAAATAGTTTAATCTAGAAGTAATACCGCTTTTTACGATTTTAATAAGAACTGTTTATTGGTGTTAGAAAATGATATAGCATTGTGTATATACTCCATTTTATAAAACTGGAGTTTCTATTGAAAACAATCAGGTTTCTGTTACAGAAAAACATATAAAATACATATATGTAGCTTCCATAGCTTCTTGAAATCGAGGCAGATAATTGAAATTAATTATTTGTAAGAAACAAGCTTGGCTTGTATTGGCTGGAAACCAATCAATGGCATAGAACAATTCATGATATTTATTAACAATCCTTGCTCCAAATTGTTCATTTCGATTAGCAATTTAGCTGCCAAACTCTGTGACATCTAATGAATACGGAATTGATTGGATTGAAAGGAGTTGAGGGAAAAAAGAATACCAAGAAATTGAAAGAAAAACTAAAGGCCAGAACAAAATGAAGCCATTATAAGGTTTTATAGTGATTAAGAACAGGTATCAAGATACATATAGGTATTTCTCCGAAACAGTTATTAAATAGTTCTAAGAGTTAGCAGTTCTTGTTTTGGGGTTTTGAGTTTGTTTTTTCTTTAATTTTTGATATGCTTGGTAGTAAAAAATATATCTGTGTATAAGAGTTGCAGAATATATATAATTATAATTATATGTAATTATATAATTATATAATTATATAATTATATAATTATATAAGAGATCGAACATTGTGCTGACCTAAAAGTGAGTTATTTATTTATAATAAAAAGTCTGAAAGCAAGTTTCTTGAATACTCCTGCTGGGTATTATAACTTTAGTCAAAAGTTTGCAACGCAAACCCCATACAGTATATAAATTATTTGTTAGCCTCACCAGACGAGTCGATCCAGCCATGTCCGTCTGTCCGTTACTATCCAAACTAGTCTCAGTTTTTGAGTTATCGCGTTCAAGTTTTTAGAATTGCTTTTAGTATTTATGTCTCAATGAAATCTGACTACAATATTTTATATGTAGCTGCCATAGGAACGATCGGTCAACTTGTATAAGAGGCTAGGAAAATCAGTATAAGTTCGGTGTTTTCTTTAGAAATGTTTTATACACCTCCAGTAAGGTTTCTTAAAGTTTTCTATATATATTTTATTTCATACCAAAATCGTAGTTTATAAAAATTGTTAATACTCTCTAAAACATTGACAGGCTATACCAAGCATCGGGTTCGGCGGTTTTGGAGAAGCTCAAATGCATTATACACTATTTTCGACGCGTTTGCCCAACGGAGCGCGATGCGAGCAATGTGCCCACCGGTGCCGTGACCTTCATTCGTCGCAGTATCAAGCCGGAGAACCAAATTAAATGGAACGAGAGTGTGGCACTATTGGGCGACATACCCTTGCATGTGGATGCGGACGGGACGATCGAGGATGAAGGCGTTGGTCTACTGCAGGTGGACTTTGCCAACAAATATTTGGGCGGCGGTGTTCTCGGTCACGGTTGCGTCCAGGAGGAGATACGATTCGTGATCTGTCCGGAACTGTTTGTTGGCAAACTTTTCACGGAATCACTGCGACCGCATGAGGCTCTGGTCATGATGGGAGCGGAAAGATATAGTAATCATATTGGATATGCTGGCACCTTTGAATGGTCGGGTAATCACATTGATCGCACACCCAGAGACTTGTCGCGGCGTCGACAAACAGCCATTGTGGCCATAGACGCCCTCCATTTCGTTCAGGTCACACATCAATATCGTGTCGATCTGATGGAGAGGGAGCTGAATAAAGCCCATAGTGGATTTATCCACTGCATGGCGACACAACCGCCCGGTGTGGCAACTGGCAATTGGGGTTGTGGCGCCTTTGGCGGCGATCCTTACCTAAAATCTCTGCTGCAGCTGATGGTATGTGCGCAGTTGAAAAGACCTTTGGCCTACTATACCTTTGGCAATACTAAGTTGCGCGATGATATCCATGATATGTGGACACTCTTCCAATCGAGGGGCACCACAGTGCAGCAGCTGTGGCAGATCTTGAAGAGCTACAGTGAGCTGGCAAAGGGCAATGGTCAGGAGTTGCCCATGCTTAAGCTAGGCAAAAGGAAGTTGTACCAATTTATAAGGAAGCAGTTGGAACCAAAAAACAAGGAGCAGGAGGGTGCTGGATATGCTTCTGGAGATTCGGAAGAAAACAAGTCGGGAGAAGGAACCAAAGAGTCGGAAGCTGAGGGATCGGTAGCAGGAGCATCAGTATCAAAATCAAGAACATCAACAGAACAGGATAAGAAGCCATCGCAACACAAACAAAGTCCCGACCTATTTGCCACACAATCATCCCCCCTTGATAATTCCAGCTCCTCACCAGATCCGACGGCTGCTCTTCTCCTATCCGATGATGAGGAGGCCAATGCCATGATGATGGCAGCCAGTCTCGAGGCAAAAGAAAGCGGACAGAGCTCTAATAACGGCAGCAGTGCAGCCAAAATTAGTAGCAGCAGCAGCAGCAGCTCAAAGCCCGGTGGACGCCAGCTGACACTGGTAGAAATGCTAGACACTCATTACGAACAGGGACAGGCCGCCAAAAGACCACGATCAACAGCATCCAACTCCGCCAGCCAGACGTCGGTTGGCCAGGGTGCAGCCAAGAATCGCAAGGAGAACGATGATAATGTGTTGGATGACAGCCGTAAATAAAAAGGGTTTTTCTAACCCACTATATCTAAATATTAACTAAGTGATATTAGTGTAACGAATTTAATTTCCAAAGCTAATGGGGAGAGTGCAGACCCAATATTGTTTTAGAAAATATGCACAGGGGTGCCACAGAACGCGCTATGGATTTGAAAGTCATTGAAAATGTGTTTAAAAGTCTGAAAGCCTAACAAGGAAGGAAGCTGTCATTATTAATTATTCGTATTTATTAACCGATTGTTCCTATGGCAGCTAAATGATATAGCTGTGTTAGCCGGCTCCAAAACTAAGAGACTAGCATAGTTGGCGTTGAAATGGATAAAGCGTCTTTCGATTCTAATCAGAAATATGTACAAGTTATTTCGTATTTTCACAAAAATATAAATTAATTTGGAGAGAAAAGCATTTCTGTGGCCCCACATATATAAAATATAATTAATATGTTTTTTTTTTCCAATATATTCTAAGATAGTAAGTGATATTTGGTATCTAATATTAATAGTTAAAAAATCACTGAAAACATACTCTGGGGTGCTCCAAAATTCACTTCTAAGTTTTTTTTTTTCAAGTGAAGTGAATCTGTACATCAAAAAAGTACCTTAACATCACTAAGTAGTAATTCAAAAAATGTGTAATGAAATTCAGTGAAAATATGTTCTTTTTGTGGAATAATTTTGGAAATCTTTTTAAGGAGTTTTTACAGGGGGTTTTAACACTTGCAAATTCTGGAGCACCCCCGATGATTCAGTTAAGGGGTTATTTTCAATTATACGTTATACTATCGATACGAAAAGAAAGGCGCTCCTGGAATTTTCCTATGAATTTGTTATTGTTTCATATTTGGTAATGAATCAATTGGCAATATTTAGTTATTAAGTGTAATCTCTCCATAAATTCCCTTAAGCAAACTGTGTTCTATACTTTTATTGGAGTATAAACCGAGTAAGGAAAGCTCACATAAGAAATGACAGACAGACGGACAAACGGACAAACAGACGGACAGTCAGACGGACAGACAGATATTTAATGAGTTGCAAATACCATGACAAATTTCGAATGCCCTCTGCCTTGGTATAAATATATCATTGTATAACACCCTACATACATCTTAATTATTATTTTATTTTTTTTTTCTCTGGATTCCAGACACGGAGACTATTTACTTTACTAAAATATCTTGATGTTAAGGACTTAAGTAAAATTAAATTCCTTAAGAGAGCGGTTGGTTGGCGTGGCCCATATACTGTAGCTATATTAATACTCTGTATTTGATATCTTAAATTAGTATCTTTAATTGCAGTGTCCCCTTAATTTTAATATAAGCTGATATACTTTATATAGATGTTAGACTTGAATAATTACAAAACTAATTGAGTGTAGTTGAATATATTCAGCATTCTCGCAAAGAAACCTAATTTAAACAATATAAAACAATATAGAGAACGGCTATAAGTAATATATTTATGAATACGGCTTTTAAAATATATAAAATATATATGACTGGTATATAATTATCCTTGGAAATAAGGTTTACGCACTCCCATTCGGTTATATTATTTATGTTTTTTTTTTTGCATTGCTAGAAAATAAAGATATATATGTGTATAATGTATATATTCAGTTTATTCTGCGTGGGAACCTGAAATTTTATCCCCTTAAATTATGTGTTATCTAAGGAGTTAAATATTGGGAAGCTGAAGCTTAGTAAAACACATTTCTCTACTGTTTAATGCCAGCCCAACAGATGCGACATCAAACTTTATTTTACCACAGCAAGAACACCAACAACAACAACAACTACGGAAAAAAAGCGAATATTATAATATATATTTATATATAAATATTACTATGCAGATTTGGTAATTCAGTAGTGATTGCGTCGTTTATTGGATGGACAATACTCGGCGTACTCCTCCCAAGTACAGCCCGTCTTGGTGCAGCATTCATTCGTTATGGATGGGGCATCCGACCGACGACTTCTGAGGAACATATTTGCAAAGTTCACATGCAGCCAGGTGGAGCCGTCAGCTGGAAGAGGGAGCCATATATAATTAGTCTTTTTTGAGGCAATGTGACCACCTTAAAACAAGTATGAAAGCAACAGTGGAGTGTTCTCAAAATGAAAGATCTAAAAGTGTTCCCAAAATGAAAGATCTAAAAATAAAATAGAACCTAAGAAAGCGGCTTGCGTCTCAACTAGTTATCTGAGAGGTTCTAGTGCGAGGGAGATTGAATCGTAACTTCTTTATTGTCCATTTTCATGATTTAAAATAGAAATGATAGGTCTGTTATCACAACATTTTGTAGCTGTAGCTCCTATAGTCTCTGAGAACTGTTGTTTAATTTAAAATCAATTGAAAAAGTTACCAAAACTATTCATTGAGTTATTTTTATGATCCAAATTTATTTAAAACTTTCTTGATTTGAAGTTGTAACTTTTAGTAGCATACTTTTTGTTCGCACTTAAAAAGATTTTGATCGCCAATTTCGATTTAATTAATTGGCATTTTAAACTCGTTTTTATCTTAGGAAACTTCATAAATGGTTTTGTTTTTATACAATAAATTATGATTAGTATTGCTATTTTGTATTGAACTAAATAATAATGGAATTCTGAGGAGTAGAAGTAGAGAACTTGGAATTAAAATACTCACGATCCGTGGCGCTCTTTTTGAGCCAGGACTCATCGTTGCCCGTCCTCTTCTTGTTGCGTCGTGTCAGCCGATAAATGTCCTTCTCGCAGGCCCAATATAATTGACGGACGAGCTTGTCCCGACAGCGGGAGTGTGCCTCCTGGTGCCACACATTCTCCCAGTCCGATTGGGAACTAAGAAACAATATTATTTTATTCGAATAATTATTTCCCGGTAATACCTTAGATTATTATTTGAATCACTAAGGGTTATAAAATCCCTTAAAAGGTGCTCAAAATGATGCCACCAAATTGTATATCGTAAAAATAAAGCAAAATTACACTGAGTTTGGTACCTAGAAAAAAAATCATTGCATACTTTTAGGCACTCTTACCTACTTCTAGTAGGTTACCGATTTTTCATTAACTTTTCCAGGGCGGATATAAAATTGATGTAAAAAGCTGCATCGAATCACTGAAAACAAATCCCTCAACGTAAGCATCCTAATTTAACTTCTGTGTAGCCGAATTTCGATCGGAAGAATCACTAAGAAGGTTTAAAAAAAAACGTCAACACTATGTCCTCTCCTTACCGCTCACGGAAGAGCATCTCTAGACCCTCTTCTGTGTGCTGCAGTGCCTCCGACGTGGGGATCAGCGGCAGGACGAACAGAAGGACAGCTCCGCACAATGTCCAGCTCCGGGCACCGACGCCCACAGATGCTGGAACTAACATTCGGGCCATTGGGGTTTAAATAGTGATGCGGTAAAGCGTTGAAGCGGCGGGAAGATCCCTCGTAGATCCCTTGGTGTGGCTAACACGGCGGTTGTGTGCCGACTGAGCGCTCTGGCCGGTGCGTTGTCCGGTTTTGAAATATATCCAGAGCCGGCTCGTAGGCTAGTTGGGTTGGCGGCCAACTGTCGGGCGTCGGCATAATTAAATCGGGGTGGCGGTCACAGTGTTCTATTTGAAGTAATGAGGCCGATCCAGGAGACAATGTACGTCCTCGGCCAATCCAAGCTAATGAAGAGCAACGGCAGCAATTGCGTATGCGTGTGCTGCGGCCCGTGTCCCTTATTGTCTTGTTTATCTGCGGTCGGTCCACTACCAGGCTAAGCTGCGCCGCAAATTGGCCTCACAGTTATCTGCGCCTCTGCAACATCCTCTCAACGCCTGCACAACCTGTTGCCGGTTAACAAAACATCATAAAATCCCGGCAAGTTATGGTTCGCCGGCTGGTCCCCCTTTGTTTGCCTCGTAAAAAGATACCAAAGCGACAGCACACGCTCAGCACTTGATTTTATTTCGAAGTTGGCATAAATTTTCCAATATTTGCTTGAATTTCAATACGGCCCACGCTTAGGGACAGTGTGAAAAAACCTATTTGATTTTCTTGTTGTGAAATCAGTTGTCAAAACAAAAAATGGGAAAGGATACTGCAAAATATTTATGTATACAATATACAAAATAGTTTATCCGATTCTCCCATAGTTAAATTACACCAAATGTATTATTGCTGTATATATTTTTAGATTAATCATGTTTAACTTGTAAAAAATTATTATATCTTAAGTTATGAGCTTATGTGAGCGAAATTATATGTTACTTACATTATTTTCCCATTCAATTTCCATCCAATCGTATGGCTTCTATAAGATATTAAATTTTCTTAAATTACATAATGTCGTACTCTGAAATTTGATAAAAATCGAATGCTAAACATTTTAGTTTTTCTAGAATAAAGTTTAAACTTTCTATCTTCATCTCTTTCGCACTTATCTTAGTTTTTTAGTCATGTCCCAAACCAAGGTTTCAAACTGAAGCGAATTCTGTATAAATATTTTTTATGTTTTTTTTGTATGTTGTAAAGTCGATATATAAATCGATATCTTAACAATGCTATATTTTTGTGATAATTCGATATTCTGTTTGATATATCAAAGATTACTTTAAGTGTTGTTGTAAAGATGTTATATATATAAACAATCATATATAAAGCAATCATATTTTTTGATATTTTTCTAAAATGATCGATTCTATAGATATTTTAATATGTCATTTTTTAGCGATCTATTAAATCCTTCTCTTTTCCCCTCGATATATTACATCCCATTCATGTGGGTAGTGGTTATAAGTTGTGGATTTTTGGAACCCACTGTGCGCATAGAAATAAAATCTACGCCCACACAATAGCAGGCAATAGGTTAGCTAAATAATGTCACTGTTTACACATTTGGTCCCATACCTGGTCCCATACCATACCTGGCAGCCCTGCTCCTCTGATTTCAAGCCGAAGTCCTTTTTTTTCGGGAGGACTTCTTGTTCGGGCTCAGTTCTTAGATGACTTTGCCAGTGGTTGGTTGCCCTTAAGCCATCTTAGTTTCCTTAGTTATCCGATGAACAGGCCTTAGTAAAAGTGCTCCACTATTTTTTTTAAGTGAGAATATACATAAAGTATATATAAAAAGGTTAAAAATTTGTTTTAGTGTGAGCTGTCGAAAACAAACAAGTAGTTAATGAGTAAACAAATAATGTGCCAAATTAATGCATTTACTGCTCTTATATTTCTGTTTAACATATCCGGCAATCTGCTCTTTACAATTGAGCTTAATGCAAACAATTTAGTTCTGAATTAAATGGATTTAAATGCAAACGGATTCGATGGATTGAATAGTCCCATAAAAACTCGCATCGATTTAGTGTACACAGAGTCATCAATTTTATTTAACACAATGAACAAATTTTATTGTACATATACATTCATATACAAATACAATAATGCCAGCGTTCTTTTTTTGTATCTTACACTACTTATGTAACTATTTGCTGCTGCTCAACAGAAAATGAAATTAATGCATTTTCACATCTCTAGTTTTTGTTTTCCTTGGCGGCTAGTAAATACCCTACATTTAAGCGGGCGAATAAAAAAAATGGTCTTAGTTCCTAAAATATTTAAATTTGTTCTCAGCTCAATTTTGTGTGTGTGTTCGTTTGGTTTGGTTTGTTCGAAAAGTTCCGTTTCCGGTTTATTCGCTTTGCTAAATTCAAATATTGTTCAATTCCACAACTGTGCTAGGAATGCAGTAGGATATACATTTACAATTATAATTATATATGTATATATATTTTGTAGTAACATAATTATTCATTTCATTCATAACGTTTATTAATTAACCTTAGCTTAGATTTTAATTCGGCACGGCCGAAGCAAACAAAAACCAAAATGTAAAGCAACAAAATGCATCTAGAAATATTTAATCGATTTTTTCTTCTGTTTTTTTCCAGGAGTCGAATTCATCTCGTTATGTATATTAATGTGAATTATCAACTTGTGTCATAACTGAAGCACTCGTAATGGCAAACAATTGGCTAATTTATAAAATTAATTATGGCGAGGGGGTAAAAGCCAACTGAATTTAAGTGAACACGTTTTTGTAATGTATCCCGGTTGAATGATTTAATTAGCCTAAAGGGATTACAGGACTCACATACGTAGTGTATGCAAATGGGATTCATATTCAATTGAGCTTTGCTGGTATCAGAGATAAGTACTACATATACATATACGTTTCGAATAAAGTCTATAGCTAGAATTACAGTTCTGGTAAGTATAAGTATATAGGTTTCACACTTAATTGTTATCAAAAAAAATTCAGATATCCTTGTTGCTACTCATCGGTTCAATTAAAATACATTTCATCCCATCCCATTCCCCTTTTGGTAAATCTCTTATATCCCATCTACCCTGGTCGTGTAATTTAATTATAACTGCCACAGCTGCGGGCGGGCTTCTTTAATTATAAATTTCTGCTATTAAACGCTTAATTACTAAGTGACGCACATGCAAAAACACACACAGAAACTGTTCTACACATTGTTACAGGAATTCCTCTGTCCATTAACGTGAATGCACTTAATCCTACTCATTAATTTTATTTCTTTTTTGTTTGCCATCTCTTTGGCAATCATCAAAATCTGTCAATCGGAATTACAGCGCATCCTCTTCAGCGTTTTTTGTTCTTTGTCATTGCCAATTAATGCAAATATTTTTTTCTTTTTCAACAATTGGATTGTAAGCTTCCTTTCTTTATATAAAATTCAAATTTCTGTCATCTTCCTAAATTCCATGTCCACTTATACTATATGTATATATATTTCCAAGTTATAAATAAAGTTTGAGTTTGAGTGAAAATAAAAGGAACTCAAAAACTGTAAGTCATACGTCTATAAATGTTTCATTTATATTCTATTAATATATAATCATTTTAGGTTCAAATATTACAAAAGAAAAACGAACGAGGAAAACAATCACATTTGGAAATTCGGAAAATTATATTCTCCTTATTATAGACATAAATTGGTAATTATATATAATTATATATGTATATAGTCAACTTATATATGTATATATACGCTGCATTCTGTTCTTATTTCTGTTTCATTTATTATTTGTTTAGTTTTAAATTCACATTTCCAATTTTTGTATGTTTGAAAATCGCCTTCAAAAATGATGCGACGACCTCCAATGCAAATCATTCTCAAGAGCTGTAAGTAGAAAAGATCTTATCAGAATAAATAAATACTATTATATGGCTTTTTGTTAAATAAAAATGTGTGTATTATGCATTTTTAGATACTAATGCAGCTTCGACAAGCTGATTTGTACTCTTTACTCGGCTATGAGGAATACAAAACAGAAAAAATCTTTCTAAACATTTTGTAATTTCAGGAAAAATGCATCAAGATCATTAATAATATTTCAATAATGTTGTACATCTTATTAAAAATTAACAAACGAATATTATTACCAAGAAGAGTATTTTTTAGAACCCCTAAGCACCTTTCTTGTATTTTTTTATTAAGAAATATAAACATACCCGCTTAGAGCATATCAATATTGGACGTTCCGTTGCCGGTTGCAGTTCGCGTGGTCTTGGTCATCTGTTGATTGGTCATCAGAGGCGGTGGACTGCCGCACCATACCACCTAAACATTAAAAAAATATTATTTAAATAACAATAAACAAAAGAATAGAAGTTGAGCCCACCTTGCGGAAAGCCTTGCGAAAGTTGTCGGACAGGAAGGCGTAAAGTATCGGATTGATGCAGGAATTGGTGTAGGCCACCACATGCGAAATGATCTGAATGATGACCGACAGATGACTGCCCCCATAAAGATTTAGGGCCTTTAGCACGAGAATGACCTAAATTAAGAAAAAAGATAGAATAAAACATTAAGTTGAAATGGTAACAATAGAAAAAGTGAGACTACTCTAAGAATTTAATACATTAAAAACATACATTATATTTTAATTAGAAAAAGCATTAAAAAATGTCTGTTTCTATCTGGAAATAGATAATTATATACACCCCTGAAATTATATATAATTTATTTATATTTACATATATCAATATAAGGCAATCATCGACTTATATTTTCGATTTTAGGTCTTTAATCTGGGCGCCCTTTTTAAATATACATCTTTTCTCGGAGTCCACGGAGGCGGGCCATATGCTGGCATTGATAAATGCAATTTGCACATCTTGTGCATATCAAGTGTCTGATTATGTAATTGTAATTTCGTTTGTAATTTGTGAGCACATTGATTTTGTGCAAATACTTTGAGTGCTGCAAAGTTCAAGGAGCAGCTCCACCATCTGTCGTTCGTCTTCCTTTAGCTTATTAAACATTTCAGCAAATAAATTGCGACTGGCCCTGGCGAAACGGAAATGTCAATTTATCGCAACTATCCGAGTGTCCGGGCCACTGTTTGCCAGCACATTTGAAAGCAGCTGTTGCTCTTGGCAGCTGCCTGCCAATTGAAGTCTCTTGAATCTTAAGTAGAACTTTAAGTAAATCTATATTTTATTTATTACAATTTTCTTGTTAAACTAATTGCCATATGGACGTGTAGAAAATATAATATTGCAAAATGAATAAATAACTAGAACAAGAAAGGAAGCTAGCTCAGTAAAGCCGAATTAGCAAGCGTCTTCAGCTAATGATCGTCTACATGTTTGCTTTAATTGTTTTGCCATATTTTATTCTTAAAATGAACTACATTAATGTAGTAAAAATAATTAATAAGAAAGAGAAAAAACTTTAATGGTAAGGGGATGTCATGAGCATGTACATATATAAGGAGGAAAAAGACAATATAATATATCGAGAAAATATTGTGCTATATTTTATCTAATAATATCGTAAGCTTTGATATATCCTATTAAATATGGCATTTAATATCGTATTTAAAATTGCATTAAATGTCAACATTATCGAAATATGTTATTTAATTTATTTGTAACTATCCGATTTTGTTGGTACACATATCAAAGAAACTATTGATATCGGGAAGAAAACTGCAATATAATATATCGACAAAAATATCGCGCTAAATATCATATACAAATATCGTGCTTTTGTTATATCCTTTTTTGAAATATAACATTTAAAATCGCATTATATATTGCATTTAATATCGCATTAATTGTCGATTGTGTTTTATTTAATTTTATAACTCCGATTATACAATTCTACATACTATATATCGCCAAATTAATATATCTATTTATATATTGACTTTTTCCTTATATATCGATAATTTACAGATATTTTCGACCATCCCTAGGCTGCCCTCATATCTCTCGGTCTCAATATCATCTCAATTATAATGAAATATCCGATAATTCCAATCAATCGGACACTATGCACACAAATTGTGAAATAGACATTAATTACTCAGTTTACAATTTCCGTTGCATACTTTTCTGGATGTGGATGTCCTCTAATGTACACTTGTGTACTTACATATGTACAAATATACTTACATGAATCGGCAGCCAGCAGATGGCAAATGCCAGAACGACAACAACAACCATCCGGGTGACGCGACGCTTTCCCTTGCTGAAAGCACAAGGAAAAAATCAGAGAGTTAGTCCGGAAGATATATAGAGATAGATGGGGACTGTGGACGTATGGATGCGTGTACATATATAAACTATGCCGCAGTTCGGTCTGTGAATTTTGCATTGCCTGCTCCTCGGTGATTTATGAACTTTGCGTGCGTATTGCGAACTCGTCGCAACTTCATTTTCACTCAAATTTAAAGCGAAGCCTAAGCTCAAACCCTCTTAAAAATAAACAAAGAAGCTATAAATATTGTGGATTGTGTGTGAATTATATGATGGTCACTCAATTCGATGGCATTTTGGTAAATATGTGCACATTAAAGTTGATTGAAACCTAATTTCATGCCATTTATTTCTTCTTTATTCAATTTATTTGTTTGGAAACTTAATCGAAATCTTCAATTAGACTGGCATTTTAGGGAAATATTTATATATAATATTATACTATAATATAACTAAAATATGTCAAAAATATATAATTAAATCAGATTATTGCATTTCCTGGAACTAGCTTTAAAAGTTATCTTCATTCTGTGGCTTTCCACTTCTTCAAAATTTTATTCATTGTATTCGTTCTTAAGAAGTAAAACTTCAGTTCAACCAAGGACTTCAAGCCAAAGTGAGTAAGTACAATTTAATAGTATTTCGTTTTTGATAAAAGAAAACTTTGCCAAAGTATGTTCAAAGTATTCCCCAGCACAGACTTTAAGCATTGCAATTGATTTTATGCGGAAGGAGGTTTAAAGTTTAACGTTACTGAAAGTTTAACTTGAAATTAATGGCTGGTTATCCTGATCACGTATTGGTAACTTTCCTCTTTTTTGCTTTTCTATAAAGCTACAGGGAAATATTGAAAGAAAATAATAAATATTTTTAATTTCTGCCAAATATTGATATTAATTCCAAATAAATTATTAAAGACTATTTGTAAGACTTATATTTGAGCTTTATCGGATTTATAAATGCTTTATTTCTCTGTTTTTGTTACTTTTTTGGTAATCTTTGCAATACTATAATTAAATATATTTTCATAATGGTCTTATTGAATGTATTTGTGACAATATCCGCAACATGACTGCCTCTCTAGCTTACAAAAATAAATAAATAAATATACCTCGATCCCCTTTGTTTTGGTCATTTAAAATTCGAACCTTATTTGCCAAGCAACCTTGGCAATATTTCCCGAGGACACCTCCTGCTTTCTCTCCTTCTAATTTCCTTGACTTTGCCGTCTGCGTCGAGGGAATATCTCTCACATGTGTTCCTTTAGGAGTTTCGGTTTCGTTGACCCCTCGGCCACTTAAAAATGCATGAGCCAAAGCTCATGAGGTTTCCTCGCAGCCTAATAAAAAGACATGCATCATGGTCCACAGGAGCGGAAACAGAAAGAGAAACCGGAGCCGCAGGTGGCAGCAAAATGTTCCCCCTCGGGTGCCCACGGCGTATACACGATTTTTATGTTTCTATGAGGTTTTTTCTTTTTGGTTTTTGGTTTGGTTTGTGTTCTTATACTCACCGTGACTCGGCGGATGGTTTGCAGCCTGGAGCACTTTTCCACAGACGAGCCAGCATTCCGATGTAGAGGAAGCAAATCAGTGTCAACGGTGCCACATAGGACGATAAAAAGAATGAGACCTGGAAAGTGATATAAATGAAAGGAAAATAAGTACACATATTGTTGGAAAACAGATAGGTATTCCTTTATTTTTTCAAGAATTCAAATCGGAGAATTTCCCAATACTATATTTCCAATACCAGCTTAAATTGACTCAGGATAATAAATACTTTTTTTCATGTAAGATTGTAAATGATATATTATCGACATAGTTATCGATAAGCAGCTTGAACGGAAGGAGGGTCACATACAAACATATTTGTCAAAGAGAAACAAATATAGACATGGTCACACTTTGGACCGTGAATCGAGCAAAAAACGAATGAATATTATATTTGTATATATTATATATCCAACAGCCTATTAGGAATTACTATAAAAAAGTAATTTTATAAGTAGTTTTTTTTTTATATTCTATTACCTCAATTACCTAACATAAATTTAAAGTAATAAATGCATAAATAGTTAATGATGGTCACTTGTCTTATTATTAGTGCCTTGCCACCACATTAATTCTGCTGATTATTTTTTCGTTTCAGCTGCCGGTCGAAGGTTATTCCCTCTGCCATCTGCTGCCATGTCAGCGGCTTTTGTTTTTGCATGGAAATTGCGAGAAGCGCTGACCCGTAATGCTGACCAGATACCAGACACGCCCCCCGAAACTGCCATTCCGTCGCTATCTATGGAAAAACCTCTTCACATCCCCATTCACTTCACCAGCTGCCGCTTAGCCGAAGTCCCAACAGACACAAACAGATATTCGCATATGTATATAGCCCTGAAATATGTCTGAGTGTGTGTTAACCTGTATGAGATAGTGGCTTCTGAAAAACAAAAAATTAAAACTGATGGAAAATATAAACTATTTTTGCTGAAAGACCTGAAACTCGACGAGAATGAATCGCTTTCGAATTGCCCTATCGTTTTGCATATTTGAGATAATGATTCTGTTTAGGCCTCAGTTATGATCACTTGAAATTGGCCAAGAACTAGATCTTTGAATTAGAAGCATTATAAATAAAATGATTTACATTTCCAATTCATTTTTATTTCATTTTAAGCATTCACTTCTGAATTGGATCACTGGAAAATATCTTAATTATTCGCAGTAAATGTCTGGCTTTGTATTGTTAAGACCGTTGGCCTTTTTAAAAACTTTCGAGAGCTATTTGGAATATTTTTGCTACGGAGCTGCGGTCGAGTTGGTTCTTATTCATCCATTCTGGGATATTCAATGAGCTGCAGGCCTAAAATTCATTTGGCGCCTCAACTTTCAAGGGGATTCGGTTTTCCTTTGATTGGGCCTGCGGTTCGGTGGCTGCCAGCAGCCAAGTGTAAATGATTAAGGGGATTCCCCTCGCACGCCCTGCCGGAAATCGTGGGAAAGCGTGGAAAATCGGAAGGCAGGCAATAAAAACAATAAAGCACACGCGACCGAGCCAAATATGCACAAAGGTGCAAGTCAACATAATATGTACGTATATCAGTTGGGAGCCGCCAAATAAAGGCAATGAAACGGAAAAGAAGGAAAATGCGATATATATGCACTGGGAAAATTATAAACTAAAAAATAGTAAAAACTAATTGTAAAGAATATTAAATCTATAAAATAGTTGAATTAAACCTTAATTATCTCCTGAGGTGCTCAAAACAAAGGCAAAACAAATTAAAAAGAAATGAACATTTATTTCTTTTTTTTTAGGTTGAAAAAACAAGGCAGCAGTTTAAATATTTGTCAGTAAAAAAATACAATAAAGCAGACTATTAAACATAGAAAGGTTTAATGTGCTTCTTTAATTGACTGCTTTTAATTTTTAAAAAGTGCCTTGAATGGTGAAATAAATATATTGTTTTTTTTTTCTGCGCACCAATGAAATCGGGCGGACATGCCGCAATTGTTAATAATCGTCGCCACGCCCTTCGCATTCATATTCTGGCGGCGGAAAAAGGGGCTGAGAATGCCTGACAGCCATGGCATCGAAATCACTTTGTTGGGATTACCCGGCCATGGCCAATGAACACGTCGTTTGTTATCGACACCGACAACGGCAACAGGAGCAAGGACAGCGAGTCGAGGAGGAGTGACATAATCCGCCCTGACATTCTCCGGGTCTGAATCCGAATCCGAATCCGAATTCTGGGGCCTTGTACTCAGGTCTGGAGCTAATGATGCGCCGGATTTTTGATTACAACTACTTCAGCAGTTATTATTCCGATTAGTATATATATAGGATCTATATATTACCATATATTTTAGCAGGACAGATTTAAATGCTTAAATAATTCGAAATATTGAATATTTTCCGAATAAGAAGATTGTTTAGATTTTATTAGGATACGCTAATAGTGAATTTTTATAGTTTTGAAATTAATAGACCACGTTTCTGCTTCCCTTAACTTTGAAAAAACATTGATTGAGTTGAAATTGTTAGGCTATTTATGTAAATTTGTGTTAAAGAAATCGCTAAGTCACATTTTCATACAATTAGCTGTTTAATATATTTTGTCAGGCCCAAAACCCTTCACTGAAGCTTTCCTCAAAGTTTAAATTTTATTATTTACTATTAAACTACATCTAATGTGTATAAATTAAATACATATCTTTCTTTCCTTTTCTGTTCAAAAGTGTTTAGCTTAATAGTTACAAAAACCTCTTCGATCTCAGCTGCTCTTAGCCAAATTGTGTTTGAAAACATTAAAAACAAAAGTGGAAGTAATTGATATGCCCAATGATTAGCTAAAATGTTCAGAATTGTGTTCCTTGGCTCAATTCGGAATTTCGAATCGATTTAAGAATTTCAATGAGCCAAAACGGGGTCAAGCACTGGTATATCTTAATATCCAGGGTTGAGTAACTATAAAGCTTTCCCCCGGGGTTATAAAATTCCCACTTCGAATGGAAGAGATGAAAAATATTCATAGAACCGATGGGTCCACACAATGGAGGGGCTGGCCATGAAATTTTACAACACAATCGTCATAAATAAAAGTTGCCAAACTTGGGAGAGAAACTTCTCGTTTTCTTTCTGTTTTTGCGGCGTTTAAACTTTATGCGGATGCTAATAAAAAGCCATAAACTGAAGTGTGTGCCATGTGATAAATGGTGGGAGATGGATTTTCGGAGGGCATATACTATATGTACACTCCTGACCCGGCAAATTGCTCCTGGGATTTGTCCATAAACGCGACGTCTCCTCAGACACTCAGCGAAATTAATCAACTTGCCGCAGGAGTTGGCAGCTTGATGAGTATCCTCCG
>VNJM01002949.1:0-14954 GCA_008042475.1 Drosophila kanapiae | reverse complement strand
CCATACAGGCCCAAACCATGACGTGACCCCCGCAATGTTTGACTTTAGATTTCAGGTGCTTGTTTCCAGCTCTGTATTTGGTCGCCGCCACACAAATTTTCGTAACGACGAGTCCAAATTTAACATTTTTAGTCAGAAGGACGAAAATTTGTGTGGCGGCGACCAAATACAGAGCTGGAAACAAGCACCTGAAATCTAAAGTCAAACATTGCGGGGGTCACGTCATGGTTTGGGCCTGTATGGCAGTCTCTGGAGTGGGCAACCTAATTTTTTTTGATGGCATCATGGATGCCAAAATGTACCCTAACATTTTAAAGGATAACCTGCTCCAAAATGCTATAGAACTGGGCATACGCGATCGTTTTCGATTATACCAGGACAACGATCCGAAGCATTCCGGGGGATTTGTTAAGGATTGGCTTGTCTGGAACTGCCCTCATGTCGCCAAAACGCCAGGACAGCCTCCAGATTTGAATGTGATCCAAAATGTATTTGAAATTTTGGACGTCGCTATAAGGAAGAGGAAGATTTCGAACAAAAACTACCTGAAAAGTGTTCCTATGGAAAAATGGCCAAAAATTCCAGTGGAAACCACTAAAAAATTAGTTTCATCCTTGGGAAATTGCCTCAAAGCTGTCCTGAACCAGAAAAGACGACATACAACATTTTAGCTAATAATTTACCAATAATAAGTTAAGAAGAATGAACTGCACGAAATAAGCTGCGGCATGAAAAAAGCCTGCACATTTTGTTTTTATTAAATAATTGTTTTGTTTTTATAATTAGGAAAATCGTTTTTTTTAAATAAACATTTTAATATTCCCTATTAACATACTGCATTTAAATTTTTGTGTTATCTTTCTTAGTTTAGCAGGAATAACGACTTGAACTTTTTTTAGGCAGCTGCACGAAATAAGCTGCGAGCCACTGTATTTAACTCTTTTTCAACAATATATATTTTGCCCAGCAGACAATAATTGCCAGCACTTTGCTAGCAGCCATTTCGCTCACACCTGCTTACCAAGAGCGACAGAGTCGGAAGATCGAAAGGGCAGTCACTCCCAAAAGCTCATTACCTCTCAATTCTATCGCTCTCACTGCACTAGCCGCAGTGACAAGTAACGTAAACAGAGAGCCTTTTCAGTTAGGCGTAGTTTTGCCATCTCTCTTTAAAGCTTCTCGCAGAATTATTAGCAAATCCACCCTTGAGTCAAAGCGCCGATCAAATCCAATATATCGCTTTTATTAATAAATTTGATTGCATTTGGAGTGGTTGTGCCTACGCGGTTGAGTTGCAGTACAAAATAGAGCTGATTAAGTGATCTTCTAAGGATCAAGGTACTGGATACATTCCTTCGCAGTAAGTCGCTGATCGTTCACTTGTATTTAGTTCGTTTCTGTGGAAAAAAAACATACATACATATGATTATATGTACATACATATGTATCTACCTAGGGGGGGGGGGGGTTTCGTCGATTGCATAATTTTGTATTGCTTGGCTTTGTATTGGTGGGTTTTTCTGCAGTGTGTGTGTGTGCGGTGTTTTCTTCTTTGTTCTGTTTCTCTGTTTCCTATTTTTTTATTTGTTATTTTGTGAGATATAAGATTTAATATTTTATGCTGTGCCAATTTGCATTAATGCGAAGATGCGTTCGTGTTGGTAATGAAATGCAGGGAAAATGGAAAACTTCCATTTGCTCAAAACATTCATAGCGAAATAAGTAGCCCTGGAAAAATAAATTGGAAGTCATTCTGTCATTTTGGTTAAAGTTAACCGGTAGCTCCATTCAATCGAGCACAAAATTTTTCATCCGAGAAACATAAAAAAAAAAAACGGAAATTATTGAAAGCTGTGAAAAAATGCCGGGCCGCAATCGTAATGCTGTATTTTCGAATCCAATACGTCGCAGAAGTTCGCGTATTACAACCACAGCTCATTATCATAATGTTGCCATTATGAGCATGCTGACGACCTATACTACCGTCTCCACAATTGCTGCATGTAAGTCGTCGTCATCATCAATAATTCCCAAAACATCCTTAAAAAGTACCCATAGTAGCCGATGGCGATCTGATGGCGCCAGCTACGGTGCCCGTGCTCCAGCCCCCGCCCGAGCCCCAGCCAGAGCCCGTGCGCCAGCTCCAGCCCGAGCCCGTGCGCCAGCCCGAGCCCGTGCCCCAGCCCCAGCCCGAGCGCCAGCCCGAGCCCGTGCCCCAGCCCGAGCCCGTGCCCCAGCCCCAGGTCGAGCCCCAGCCTGAGCCAAAGCGCGAGCCCCAACAGCCGGGGGAATACCTTTGCCCCATATGCTTTGAGGGCGTGCGTACTCGTCGTCCGGTGGCAACTGAATGCGGCCATGTTTACTGCTACGAGTGCATCATGGTTAGCCTCTGCAGCTCCAGTCGTTGCCCTTTGTGCAACGCCAATATTGATTCAAACGCATTACTAACTCTTTTCCTGTAAGACTTGAATGCAAAACGCAAGCAAATTATGTAACAAAACAAAGGTAGACAACGAATTCTTGAAAATCCCCGTCATGCCCTTGACAGCTAACTTTTCTTCCCCAGACACAAATTAATTGCCACTCACACAAGCATCGGAGATGCTTGTACATATATCCAGTACTTCTTCTGAGCTGCAACAATTTGGGTCACTCAGCCGCGTTTCCGCTGGGAAAGTGTCAAGCCCACACGCACACAATCAAAAAATAGAAGATAAGAAGGACAACTGAAAATACACAAGAACCCAAAGCAAGCTCGAGAAGAAGACTGAAGAAGTTTTAAGAGCCGCGTCGCATGCTGACCCCGTGTCTGCGGCAGCGGCCACCAAACTTACACCTGAAGTGGGCCAATACAAAATAAATATAGCAAAACATCTAAATATGTATATGAATGTGTCTGTTTTTGTATATATATTCGTGTGCGTTGCCTCACTTTGCCTAATGCGATTAGGCCACGTCATTGTCCTTCGGCCCTGCTTCTGGGGCGATGCGAACCAGCAACTAATTTTTCGGGGCGATGGCAATAAGCGGATAAAGTCATCTTCCGAATTAGCATTTATTTATCTCAAATCATAAGCCGCATGGAATCTATATTGTGTGTGTTGACTTAGTGGACGGATAAGTAAATCGATTTTATTTTCAATTCAAGATCAAGGAAATCATTCAATTATTCGGTTTAAACTTAAAAATCTTAGCTATGTGCTGGAATGATTGGATTCTTCGTTGGAAATTCAACTGAGTCTTTAGTAGGATTGTTTATTTACTTTTCCACGAATGGATTTATATAATTTTATCAAACTAATATAACTATCCTCGACAAATCCAGACTGAAAAGCGCAGAAAACTTATCGTTTATGGTATACCCGGTACTCAATAGATCTTGTCTTAATTCTTCTTCATTTCCCTATCTGATCCAATTCTGGTTTTTTACTATATATATATATGTACCAATGTACAGGTATATATGTTGTTGTGTTCTCGATATGCACTGATGCTAGATCAACTCGGGTGATGTTTGTTGAAAACTAGATACGCGTATTAAGGATGGCAGCAAATATCCTTATAGCGAGACTGTGTTGTTTGACGCGATAGTCCAATTATATATATAAGTAATTTAACTTTGCTATTTATATTTGCACTAAACCGATATTCTCCTGGACGTTGAGGCACAAGCACGTGCTTGTTCGGGTTTGCTGTTAATTGGCGCGATGGGAAAAACTATAGGAATGCGAGGAAATCTTCGATATATTGAGCCAATATAATTGGAGGCATATATATATTATTTGTAGATATTTTTCTATAATATCGTATGTATATTTGAACCTTAAATGCCATATTTTCCTATATGTAAATTATGTATATATCAAGCTTAAGATATTTTCGGTAGTGGAAGTAATCGCAGTATTATACCATTTGTTGATATGTCATATTCGACTTTTCCTTTTAATATAAATAACACTTATACATAATACTGTATGTAGTAAAACACAATGGTGTTCCTTCCAATATATCAAATATATAAAATAAAGGGGTACTATCACTGCATATCCCGTATTAAAAACGATGAAAAATTCAACTAAAAATGAAAATGAAAAGAAGTCACCGGCCGACCACCGACCAGCAAAAGATAAAATGAGAAAAGTCCACGTCGACTTTGAAGCTGATTATCTTGCCGCGCTGACAGCGGACTTAGTGGTCAGGGCAGGGGCAAGTGGTAGGTGGCAACTGGGGGCAGTTTATGGTAGCCACATTCAAAGGACTCCGGACTTGGTCGCAAAACGAACAGTGGAGGAATTCAAACAGTGGATTTTAGGCTTTTATCAGGGGAAAATGAAGAAAATCTTGCAGAAAACCTGAAGAGTTATAAGAATAGATTTTTTCTTTAATAAACCAGAAAATATAATAGGAATCCTTTATAGGAAACGAAACATTTATAAAAGGAAAACTTAAAATTATTAAAAATGACTATTATCAGGCTTTTTAGTCTGGTGCCGGCCCACTGTGGCCAAGCAGCGAAGAAGGCGCAAAAGCCAAGACAAGACGTTAATATTATTATACGCTTTGTAAACAAATTATGAATTATGTTGGATAAATAGAAAAACTTAATAATAACTTGATTGCGGCATTTGGCCGGCTGTCTACGGAGCCACCTCCGTTAGCCTCCTTGGGGCTATGGGTCCTTTAATGGGATGTTAATAATAAGTACACTGAACGGATAAGGTGACATCGGGAATAAATATATATATTGAAGCTATGCAAATGATTGGATAAACCCGAAGCTTACTTACACTAAATCGCTGTATGTCTTCTACTAAGTTGTATAATAAATAATAAATTTCTTATTGGATTGGAAAATTTTTTTCAGTGCTTTGATAGGCGCTAATAGCTTAAGCTCTGACCGAGAACACCCCAAACTCACCGCTGCCCTAATTGGAGGTGGCTATAATGGTGAATGCCCAACCTGATAGACACCTTCTCCTCATCTTGATCCTTCTGCTTCGCTCCTTACCTCTCTCTTAGGGTGACCTCGTCCTTTGGCATCTTGGTTCTGGCTCAAAAATGAGCAATTTGTAAATGTTTTTTTATAAAAGAGAGTTTTAGACTGAGATAAACTATTGGTATTAAATATGTATTTTTATCGAAACAGAAAGGAACGTAGAAATAAACCCCATCCTCAAGGCTTTTTGCTGATGGCGTTTAATGATTTCTTTTAATTCGCCGAAATACACTTTGAAAATTGATTCATGCTTGGAGCTTTAGTTTCCCTGCTTCTGATTTCTTTTTCTTTTTTCTTTTTTGCCAAATTAAATTTTAATATAATTTCTGTGCAGAGTGCCCCTAGCGCCATTGCTACCCGGTGCGCGGACGGCCAGCATAAAAATTGCTTAAATCGAAAAAGTTTTCCTTCTTTTTTGCTGCGTACTTGGGATGCTGACGCTGTGTTGTTGTTTATACATTTACTCTCCCTAAAAAAAAGGCTATTTAAGCTAAGATGCCCAAAAAGTCAAGATTTAATGGGGTTGTTTTAAGAGGAAACAGGGCTGCCGCAGAAATCGCGATGGATTTTAAGTCGCCAAAAGTATACTTTTAGCCTGATATTGTTTGTTTTGATTCGAATTGAAACTTGATAGCCACTATTTATGCTGACACTTAATTGTTTGTATTTCTAGCGAAGAGTATCCGCAACTCTTTAGGCTTTTGGGAGCCTTAGTATCTTATTTGTTGTTCACTCTGGCGGAGCACCAGAGAATAGGACAAGGTAGTGAGGGCGGACGGGGCACCAGCAGAAATACAAAGGCGATAACGAAGCCAAAAAACTCCAAGCTGACCGTTGAATGAGGTACTCGCATCCGGCCACCAACAACGAGGAATACAAATTTATAACAAAAAAAAAAAAAGAAAAAAGATATACATATACCAAAAAAAGAAATGTGGAAAAACAGGGACAGCTGTTGTTAGCCACCACCTCCCCTGTTGTGTTACCTTTTTGAATATTTATGAAAAATTGAAACGTTTTAGCGCCGCGCGCTCGCCTGGATTTTTTTTTGGGTATTCCTTGGCTTCTATATACCACTCTGTGTCCGCCTCATTTATCCACCTTTCTGCCTGCGCCTCGTTTGCTCGCTTGTTAACTAATTGTATTTTTTATACCTCGCCCCAAAGTTGAGATCAAGAGTATGCCAATTTCATGTGACACCATGGAAGTGTGGAATTTATATATAGCGTTTCGAAAGTGTGCCTTATTCTTTATCGGTTATATTTTTATATTTGCTACAAAAACGCAGATAATACCTATTTTATAATAGTAAATATGTAGTAAACAAAACAAACAAAACAAAAGTGAGCCTTATTAGCTACATTATTTTTTTGCTGAAACATACGGGTAACTAAACTTGTACAATTTTCCCATTGGTTTTTAATAACCTTAATAACCTTTTTTAATACGCTAGGGGTGGACAAAATTATTTCTCAACTCACTACCGGGTATTTTAGAGTCGTGGCAACTCGCCTTACTTGCCTTTCTTTTTTTGTTTTCGGCTGATGGGTATTTTGTTGCCACGCACAAAAATGATTTAAGTGCGCTTTCATTAATTACGTTTGAGGTGGGTGGGATATGAAAGTGTCTGTGTATGGGTGTATGTGTGTGTGTGTACGGGTGTGTGTGTATCTACTGAAACTTTAATAGACCGAATTTCTGGATAATTAACACGCTAAGCGTATGAAAGATGCATGAAAAGGGATAGGGATCCCCGCTTGACAGCGCTAATAATTGCCAGCGCTTAAATTTAAACTGAGATTGAGTTAGTCCAACCCTCATCAGAGCATCATCAGCAGACCCCAATTTTTATTGCCTACTCTCATAAAATATCCTGACAGGTGTACGGCCGTGAAAAAAGGGTTGACTGGGAGGACAGGTGGAAAATAAGAGAAGCCACCAGCATTTTCAGGAATTTCCTTTTGTATTATTCGTATAAATAATCCACCAGTAAAGCTATAATATGGTTTAAGATTTTACCATCTTTATTCCAAAATAGTAAATATTTATAGAACCTCTTTAAAGTATATACTTACAAAATAAGTTCGATGTACCAAAATAATGAACGAGAAGTGGAGACGAGTTTTGCTATATGAATATTATATCTTAATACTTCTCGTATATCCACTTTGACATAGTGTCTTTATATTGTTTATTTCAGACAGGAGTTTACATATTAATGGAAGGGTTTTGTGTGGTGTTCAGGGTACACATGCATCAAAGTTTTCTTCGTTTAAACCTATCAATTTAGTTTGCTCTTCTAATCCGTCCGTTGAGATCAATTAGTGCGTCAAGAGGGAAAGGCGCTCGAACTTAACACTTTTACTTCCACACTTTTCACTTTCCCTCCCAACGAAGACCTCCGAAAAAGTTTTCTCTTCGAATTTTAACTTTGTCCTGTGTCGGTTAAATTTCTGTATATTTTCTTTTGTTGTTGACACAAAGCAGGCAACAAAAAAAGGAGACCCTGCCACACGTGACGGGACAACAACAATACGGGCGACTTTGACGAAGTATATACAGAAGGCTGATTAAATTGATACCAACTTAAACACACAATTTAATTATTGGGAAACTAAACTAAAGTTCCAGTTAAATTTGAATGTCAGCAATGTTGTATTGTATTTATTTGTTGGATGTTTTTGATCGATAAAAGGTTTGCGTGTTCGTTCCCTACACTTTTAAAAGACCACAATTAGGCGAGTTGAAAGCGCTAAGGGAAAGGGGTACTGGGCCGAGAGGATATCGTCTGCGACTTGTAGACAAATGACTTAATTACTTTTTCAAGTCGGTTAATTAGTTCTCGGCCAGCAGCCAAATGGAACTGGTCAACGGACGATGACAAAAATAGCAGCGAGAGATGGGACTGGGACTGGGACTGGGGCTGGGGAAAAACGAGTCAGAAAGTTAAACATAAATTACAAGAAATTGAAATGGCTCTTGCATTGACACTCGAGTTCACAACCTTCCAGCGGGGGTTGGGTATTGAGGGATGGGAGCTTAACATTTATAGGGGGCTGTTAACACTATTAGAAGCCCGCACCCAGTTGCCCTCTCCTCAAACTAATTTATTTTGTGTCATTTGTGCCCAAAAGACAACCAACCGTGGGCCAAAAGTCATTCGACAAGTTAGGGTCCAAATCGAAATCAAAAACTAATTTATTCTCCATTTAATTTGTATAACTTATTTTAAACTAAATGCTATTTCGTGCATGTCCTTGTTCAGGCATAAATTTTTCAGCTTATTTCGCTAATTGTTCGATTTAATGCACACAGACACCAATACAAACATATGTATGTCGATGTCTGTGACTGTGTCTGTGCCTGTGTGATTTTTCCAATTGAATTTATTCGCAACGCATAAATTTCCATTGTTGACCATTGTGCGTGCAATCAAACACAAAAAAAAAAAATGAAATACAATTTATACATAAATTAATGGACTATCGATGGGCGTGGCTCATCCCTGCATCCTTGAATTTTATTATTATTATTCGGATCGGTCGTGGGTGTGAGAAGTGTGGCGCTTTTTGCTGATTTTCCCTTGTTTTCCTTGCCTTCGATGGTTTTTCCGCATTAACGCCCTGCTCGCCAGCTTCATAATGGATGGGAAGGAGAGGAATTGTGGATGCTGTGCATTAGGCTACCGAAAACACCACGTACTCGTTGGAAGTACAAGAACTAGAAGGAATTTTAGATATTTTCTGCTTGCACAATGATTTTATATTTTTAAAATATTTATTTAAATTGTAAATGAAAGTGCAGGTCGCTGCGTAAAAGTGAGCCTTGATTTTTTTTATATTACCTAATTAGCTTTTGATTTTTTTGTTATAAACTAATACAACTTATAGAGGACTTTGAGGTCGACTTTGGGTTTGGGTGAGCTCTTTTTGCTGGCATTGCGTGTTTTATGGGACTATTAAATGGCCGAGGAGCTCGTCGGTGCAGTTCCGTTCAACGTTCAGCGTTCAGCTCAGTTCAGCTTGGGGCTCAGATTAATTGCTTGCTATCTTCAAATTACTCATACGACCCGCTGTCCCGCTCTCGCCTTTGTTCATCTGCTTAAGCGAACAGCTCCTGCTGGCCCGTGTCATTTACATTAAGCGTTTCAGTAACAGTTCAGCCCGGGTCCTTGCTCCAAGTCCTTTTGCGAGATCCCCAGGAGTTGGGGACGAGAACCATTGCCGGAAGCGACCGCTCGTAAATTACCTGAATAATGCAAAATAACAATATTTACCCATTGTTCTCGACCACTCTCTCCAACCGCCCCCGCCCTTTAACCCTTCTCTCCTTCGTAGGTGTTTCTTTTTTGGTTTTTTTTTTTTTTTAAGGAGATAATCAGCTCTCTCGCGCTTAAATGGAACTTTAATTATTCCAAGGCAGCGGGGCTTCCCTTTCAGTTCTTTCGCCAGCTAAAAGTTGTTTCCCTTTAGATTTATGTAGGTCGTATATTTAACGTAAATTCCCAAAGAAAAATAATCCAAAGTAAGGTATTTGCATTTGTAAGTGCTAAGAAGAATTTGTAATAGTTTTAATAAGTTGTTCTGTCAATTTATTTGAATTTATAATACCTAGGGCTCACAAAAGAATGCGATGAATATCAAACTAGAATAATGAAAGGTATCGAAAGATTTGACCTTTGATCGGATCAACCATAGATGGTACCGGGACAATTTCACTTCAAAAACAAAGCTTAGAACTATTTAGGGTTTAAATAATACATTTACCACCACTATTAGTATCGATAGCGCTTTGATTCCTATCAATTGTTTGACCAGATCACAAAAATAATGTTTTCTCTCTGACTTGATTTTCCCTATGTGTAAGTATGCCGTGCTGTGTGTGCTTTGCTGTGCTGTGTATACCCACAAGTAGTTATGTATATAAATACGAATATATATCACTGGGTACATCGATAAATGATGATGTTCATTATGTGCGGCGCGTCTTTTGCGATTTAATTAAAGCTCGTGCTCGGCCGCGGAGAAGGTGAGAAAGGTGTAGCGGTGCTCGGCTTCGCATGCTGCCCAGCGATTTTTCCGCAATGGAGCACGGAGATGGCATCATCGCCTTCATCGATGAATTGCCGTTGCCAGTTAATAGCCTGATGATGTCGACCGATTGCTTTCCTCCCTCCCCTGTTCTCAATCTCTCTCTATCTCTCTTGCTTTCTCTTGTTTTGCTCGTGTGTGTGTGTGTGTGTGCATTGCTTGCTCTCTTTCGTTCCTGGCGCTGCACACGTTCCAGTTTGTTGCTGCCGCCATCGTTGTCGTGCACGTAATTTCCGCTTCCGTTTCAGCGAACGGCAGCCGGTGACACGCGACAGATGTTTGCACATACTTAACGCTCACACACGCACCCGCAGCGGAGCTCAAATCATACACACGCATACGCGCATACAGGCGCAAGCGCACAGAGAGAAATAGTCAATGAACACATATTTTTTTTAATAATAATAATAATAATAATAATAAATGAAGAAAACTAAATTTAATTTATTAACAATAAAACACATATATATAGAAATATAATTTATAAAATTTATTCGATATTTTTATTGTTTACATAATAGTTTTTTTAGTAATTAATTTAAATGTATTTGTGTTAATTTTTCAAATTTGGTTTTCAATCGGCACTTATTATTAATCAAAGAGATTTATTTGCAATTTCTTTCAGTGCATACGCACACAGGCACACGGATGGGTAGGCTTACATGTCCCCGGGTTTGTTTGTATTTGTGTTACTATGCCATTGACTGCGAATCAGAGCGTGAAGGCCATTACAAGTCTGATTATATTGAATCAAGAATTCAATATTTAAAATTGCGCGCACACAACTCACCCACGCATCCCTTTTGGGCGCCTGGAACCCCCTCCGATCATCGGTTCCGCTTGCTGTTAACAGTGTTTGTGGCACAGCCAGACAGGATATATACGTATACGTATTATACATATATTGTAAATGTTTGTCTGTGCGTGTCGTTCTCTGAAGAATCGAGGTGGAAATAAGTCACTGCTTTTGGGGGACAGAAGGAAGAAAAATTAAATGAATCCGAGGCTGGAGGAGGACGAAGGAGTCAAGCGGAAAGAGCAAACAATTTTAAATTATTGTTCAAGCACAGCGAATTGACTATTAATAAGTTAACAAATTGGTAACTTCATTTCAATGATTTTAAATGATAATTCTTGTGGTCTCGAACAAATTAATGATGTGCGATAATTTATATAAAATCATTAGCGGTGGGAAAGTTTTTAATATAAAATGCCAGAGTTAAAAAGAACTTGGGACTATTTTAGCATTTTTTTATTGGGCTTCAACTAAAAATTAAAGCAATCAATTATCTAAAACACGAATGTTTAAGTCAGAACGTACAAGTGTGAAAATTTATGGCTAATCTAGTCACTTTTAGAGCTGAAAAGATATGTAATTAGCCTTAGCTATTGTTTATATATTATTAGATACTTTTTAATATATCTTATATGCGCAAATACAGTTCTAACATATCAATTGCCTCTTTTCTATTGTTCATTTTTCACATCTTATACTCAATACAAATTATTACAGCCATATTTCATGTATTAGACGTCTTGTGAAGTTTTAAATTATTAATTTATTTATCTTTTCAACTTAAATTATTATGCAGATCTAAAATAACATTTTCTAAGATATTGCAAACTATGAATATATAGGAACCCGCGGTTTGCCTGTGGAACCAGTAATGCTCGATTCTACTTTGAATCTGGTTGACCATTAACCCTGCTTGGCGTTTGGCCTAGTGCATAAAGAACAGGGGTTCAAATTCCGTTTTTCAACTTTTAATTTTAATTTTTCGGTTTTAATTTTTGCTCATTTGTGTGTACTTTTTAAGTTAAGTTTAAAGTTTTGTTCTTAATTGTTTTGCTATTTTACTCTTGTATGCTTGTATTTGTATTGTAATTAAATAATTTTAAAACGCGCTCTCCATATAGTTCTATACTCTTTGCTATGATCCTGATATTTTGTACAGTTTGGTTTTTGTATATTTTCAAGGTATTATCAAACAAACGGGCAACAGACCAGAGTGCAAGGATCATCGAGACAAAGCCCGACACCATCAACATATTCTTGAGCAAGCATCCTAAAAAAGTTGCTTATGGCGAAAATTGGTAATAAAAATAATGGCAAGGCATTCAGCATCGGCGACCTGGTTTTCGCCAAAGTCAAAGGCTATCCGCCATGGCCGGCGAAGATCACCGAGAACAACAAGAATAGGTACAATGTGTTCTTCTACGGCACCGACCAAAAAGGGACCATCAATCTAAGTAACTTGTTTCCATACGCTGAGTACAAGGTGGCGTTCGCCACGGAGAACAAAATGAAGAACGCCAAGTTCCGCCTGGCCATCGACCAGATAGAGAGCGTTTTCGCTGGCGAGTACCCTTCCTCAGGAGACGCCTCCGCTGGGCCTTCGACTGCCGTCAAGAAGGAGGTGATGTCTGCAGATGAAGCCGCCGGGCCTTCGGCTCCCGTCAAGAAGGAGGTGATGTCCCCAGGAAAGTCCGCCGCCGGACCTTCGATTTCCGTCAAGAAGGAGGTGACCGCCGCCAGGACTTTAAATTCCGGCAAGAGGAATATGATGTCCCCAAGAAAGACCGCCACCGGGTCTTCGATTTCCATCAAGAAGGAGGTGATATCTCCCGGAAAGTCGCTTGGAAAGACCACCGAAGGGCCTTCGATTCCCGGCAAGAAGATGATGTGCAATGATCCTACCGATTGCCCAATTGCATCTACATCTGCTGCTGCCGCCATGAGGCGGCGAATCATAAAGAAAGAAAAAACTTCCCAGGAGAATGATTTGATATTTGTATGTTTGCCGAACGGCAAATGTTACGGCATCAAACTAAACTACAAGAAGCCGGATCATTTTAAGGATGAGGCCGCCGAAAACGCCTGGAAAGAGGAGGCCCGCAAGGAAGCGATGACTCTGAGACTGAAAATAGAGAACGGACAGATAAGTCCCAAATCCATTCCGGATAGGATTGTTGTCAACCCCGATTTCAACATAGAAGGCGAAGAATCACAACGGTTCCTCAAGCAGCTCTTGCACCATGAAAGTGCTTTGTTTATTGAGCGCGAATTCGTCTCACTTACCTTCGAGCTGCGCACAGCTTTGGATCTGAACCGAGCCAATATCGGCAAGTGCATGCGTGTCTTCGAACTTTATAATCAGCTCAAGCCTTGCAAGATGATGCTGCTACGCAATCCCGACAGCGTTATGATCATTTGTCGACTTTGTCACTATGTGGGCAATATATCTAAATGGAAAATGAGCGCCGACGATGAGATTGAGTTCACGGCACATGCTCGGAACATACGCAAGAAGGCCACCAATATTAAAACCAAGTTTGCGGCTACATTGAAGCTTTCGCCGATAGGAGGCGTGAACAACTTCTGGGATGAGTACGCCCAGTTGGTGAAGATTTATGAAAAAAGTACAATGGGCATCAATGCCAACGCTCGCATCTGGATGACGGAGGAGGAGTACGAAGCCCTGCTCAAGGATAAGGCAGAAGAGGAAGCCGAAGACATGCAGACTTAGAAGAGACGACGAGGAAAAAATAAACCGGTTTTATAATAAATATAAACTTACTTAAATGCGTTTTATTTTTGTATTTGTAATCTATTTAAATTCATAAACTTACACAACGAGAAAGAAATTCAATTAAATTGATTCAAAAGAAATACAAAAAATATTCGTTTTACCTTACATTATATTTTACCTTTACGTATATACATATACACATATATATATATACATAGATACATAATTATAAAAACATAAATATAAACCTAATAGAAAGAAATTGTCTGAAGTCGGGGTAGGTGAGAGGACAGCTTCAAGTTTGCCTGCCATTGGGCGGACAACAAATAAGGATTGTCGCACTTAATTCTTATTAAGTTATTTATTTATTTCTTATTATTGCATAAGAATGGACGAGAACAAAACAATTGCCGTTTATACGCAATGAAAACGAACTTTTAGGCGACTTTCAGCGAGGAAATTTATTTACAAAATATCTGGACTTAGATGGTTATGTATAAAAGTTTTCTACCATTTTTTCCATCTTAATCTATCTTATAACCTTAGCTTATTTAGATATATTTAACACGATATATTCTAATATATCTTATTTGCCCAAATGAAGTTCTAACATATCAAGTAATATATTACTTTATTTCCTTATATATATATATTGTCTTGGCAATTTTTAAATTATTAATTTAATGATCTTTTTAACTAAAATTGTTATGCAGATCTAAAAAACATTTACTAAGAATATGAACTCTGATCCAACTCAGAATATATTACTATATAGAACTATAATTATTCACAGCTTTTCGTATATGTATTTTCATGGTGTTTTCAAACAAACATCCAACTGGCCACACTCCAAAAGTCAACGTGACGAAAACTGACGGCAAAATTTTCTTAGCGAGCATTATAGAAAAAAGTTAATTACAAGACATGGCGGAAATGGGTAATAAAAATACTGGGAAACCGGCAATAAGATAAATTCTATCGATCTTACAGATAGCCCAATTGCATCTACATCTGCTGCAGCCGCCATGAGGCGCCATGAGGCAATCATAGAGAAGGAAAAAACTTCTCAGAAGGATTTAATATTTGTATCTTTGCCAAACTCCAGATTTTACGGTATAATAGTAAACTACAAGAAGCCGGATTCTAAGCATTTTAAGGATGAGGCCGCAGAAAACGCCTGGAAAGAGGAGTCCCGCAAGAAAGCGATGATTCTGAGGCTGAAAATAGAGAACGAACAGATAAGTCCCGAATCCATTCCGGATAGGATTGTTGTCAACCCCGATTTTAACTTGGAAGACGAAGAATCACAACGGTACCTCAAGCGGCTCTTGCACAAAG